>APFE030970972.1:0-26691 GCA_000404065.3 Pinus taeda | reverse complement strand
TTATAAGGGAGTAATAAGGTTCTTGAGGTGTAACTGAGTTGCTTTAGAACAAATGAAACTTTCTTCTGGGATTCCTTGTGAAATTTTTGTGAACATATTTTATGGAGAGAGTGATCAGTTTAGCGAGGGTCATTAGAGGAGATTCACTATAATCTGACTCCAGTTCTTCTTTTTAGCGAAATCCTTGCCTCCTATGAATTTGTCATGCTCAAAATTAAAATAAGGATAATCAGGAAAATGTGCTTGATGTGATATGCTAAATTTGTTCATCTATGTTTAGGTGTAATAACCATGGCATGTAATGTTGAAAACATGTTGAATTTATACTTAGGAAAGAAAAATGATATTCTACCAAAAACATTAATTTGTTTTTTTTCCTCATAAACAACTTTGTTTGGCACATAAAAATTTGGTTTTACTAGCATTTTTTAAAAAGTTTGAAAATTGACCCTAAAAAAAAAATCATTGTTCCAGTATCATCACTTTTTCGTTTTGAAGCTATATTTTTCACAAAAATTTCGTAGTCACTACCATTTTTAAAACATGTTCAAAATTGACTACTAAAAAATAAAATTGTCGTTCCAGTATACACACTTTTCATTTTTAGCACTGTTTTTGATGTTTTTTTGGGATTTTTTGGCCAGAGTTCCTGTTTTGAGTTTATAGTTCCCGTTTCAAACATTACATTGTATGTTTAAAGATGGAGGAGAAATTGACATATTTCTCGATGACTATGCATGTTAGTCAAGACAGATGAAAAATTCATGGTCGAGCCCCTACGCATATCGATCAGAGAGAAGTAATGCTGCGGAAAGTTAAAGTGTAATGGCAATAATTTAGCCTAGAAGAGGCTAGTTGGGAAGGTGAAAAAATTATGAAGGAAGCATATCTGGGTTTGTTTGACAGTGTCCAACATCGGCAGAATGTTTAATCTAAGGGGGTAGAGATGTGAAATTTCTTTGTAATTTGTAAATATTAATTATCCATAGTAAAAGACATGATACTATGAATTAGGTTTAGGGAAGGTAAGATGACAAATTAGAATCTTTAAATTTTTGTTTGATTAATAAATTATGTCATTAAGTTGTGTAGAAGTGGTGAAATCTTGGAAGGAATTTCCAATTGTGGCTCACTTGTCGGCTGGGTAAATAGTTATGGTCAGGTGCTTACTGCCATAGATTGTCCTTGAGAATTAATTCTCAAAAGATGGGAACCAAAAGGGTAATAGGTACCTAAGGTAACAAAACAAGGGAGAAAAAGACGAAGCTGTAACAAACACTGTGTTTACAATACCTGTTGAAAGGTCAGACAGATTTATGTAAGCTAGATGGACTAAGTCTGGTTAGGACTAGATAGTCACAAAAGAACTAGCTGCATGCGGTTACAGAATACCCTGCTTGTGAGAAGAGCACGAGGGGAGATTCAATCTGTGACTGATCTCGTGGTTGGGAGGAAACAACATTGCTTTCTAGAAGGTGGAGAAGATACTTGTGAATACTAGCGAGGCAAAAGATAAGTACTATATGGCTGAGTTGTGTAAGCAATAAAGAAGATATGTACAGAAATAGTGTTATACAAAAGTTAATGGAATAGAAATACGTAAGTGTGAATATTCTATATGTAAATCTATAGGACCTTAGTCCTCCTTCGCAATTCTTATTAATGATCAGTAAGAACAAACCAATTACTATTCCATATGGAACTAGTTGAATAATAGAATTTGATAATGACTCAAGAAAAGAAATAAGTTATCCTAGTTAACTAAAAACAACAAGTAGAAAACTAAAATAATGGTAAGCGTTACACGATTATTTACAAGGAACTTAGATAGAAAACTAACATAGAATTAGGTTAGCCTTCTAGCCTAGCTTGGATAGTGGCCTAGCAAGAAGATAATTCCATTGTCTCATATATCAGACAAAGAATGTAGCTGAAAATAAACCTTCAGAAAAATGAGTATTGCAAGCAACATGCAATTGTAATTGAAAGTAAGGGTACATAACATATTAACCTATATTAATCAAAATCTATTCGCTATTGAATCCAGAACTATAAGAATAATTTACATCTGCAAGAAGTATAAGATAGCAATAACTGTAACATTAATTAACATCGTCAAAGTACAGTCAAAATCGATCTTCTTTTACAGTCTTTCTACAAATAGATACCATAGTAGCACTGTTAACAATTATAAATTTTACTATAAACATATTACAAGCCATAAGGTTAAATTACCAACAAAAATCATATGAAAAGAGGGTTTGACGCGTACACAATTTTCTCCCATTATTATACATTAACTGGCCATGAAAATGCAATGTAATAAACAAAAGTAAATAGTAGGCCACAAGACTAAGAAACCCGAAGTCTAACAGATTTGATGCGGGAGTCTATGCTAGAACTCAAATAAATATCTCAGGCTTGAATGACCACTTTGGCATTGTTTTTAACAAAAGAAAAATCCTCTCTCATAATATCACAATGAGCCTCTTGGTAGGTCTGAAAATACATGGAAAACACATAAGTAGAACAATCCTTAGCACATTTCCTAGTAATTTGACGGTCATAAGTGGAGTAAGAAAGTGTAATACCTACACAGATCACAAGAAGGCATTAGAAGGGGGTTCCTTGAACTGTAAGAAAACCATAAATACATATAATTGACAAATTTCTATAGATAGCATAGGATATCAAGGGGAAAATTGAAGATAACTATAGAATTTCCAGAGAAGGGTATCAAGGGTTACCTAAAATCAGCTTCCTTCCACTAGAACCATCAGATTGCCTTCTACGCACGACATGCAGAACCAAGCCACTATTCGACCTTGTTGCACATCGGCAAATAGGATCCTAGATGAGAAAAGGAATTTCCTTAAGTTATCACGCAACAACAACAAGGAACTTTCAAATTCCTAAGCTACATCTTTAAACTCCGCCATTCTAGACTACCTGAAGTAGTTTCAGCAGGAAAGGGTGGAAAATTACCATGGAAATGACTGCAACCCTTAGAGAGAAGCATCCTGAATCCCTATATTGAAGAAGGTGAATGAACCCCGGGCAACGCGAGTTAGGCGAGTAGTTACCTTGATGAGATCCATCTCCTGAGACAGGGACAGGTATAAGAATTAGACCATGTTCTCCAGAAGTTTCCACTACAAGCATTTATTGGAGATTAATGTAACTAAGGGGTCATTCAAGAACATATATATAAATGTACCGATGTAATGTTATCAATTAAACGATACGAATCACATTATCCTAAGTTGAACACAAGTGCCTAAAGTTGTATGTTGTAACATTTCAACAATACTTAATAACTTATGAAATCTACAAGCGAGTCTATCTCAAGCATTATCAAACTTGAAAACTTAAAATGGTATTGGGTTAGGTAAAGGCAAATTAATCCTTTAATTTTTGTTTTTTTTGTTTTTTGTTTTTATATTGAGTAATGTGTTTTCACATAGAAATGTGACACTAGGGGCTTCTTTAACTTTTCACTTTTAATTTTCCCTCTATTTCCAAATTTTTCTTAATCTCCCATTTGAACTTTGAGTCTTTCAACAAAACAATTATTTTATGTTTATTGTTCAAAAAAATTTCCACATTTCTCAGTAAAACAATTATTATTAAGGGGAATATTTTTATTAAATTATTTTTCAATATTCTTTGTTCAATTTTTTTTTTTTAATATTTCTTTTGGCCGTGATCTAACTGATCTTTGTTTTGGAGGTTTTTTAACCATATTTTATGGTCAAATTTCCTCGAAATTAGGAATTTGTTGGAATTAATCTCTAAGTTCTATACAATCCAAGTGCCCCAAGATTTTTTATGAGCGACTAATTCATTTACGCATTTAAAAATATATTTAAATAACAAATAAGCATTATTTGACAAGAGATTGTTTGACAAAATTTCTACTAAAAACCCTAAAAAATATGTTTATTTTATTTCGACCTTTATCTCACTCTCCCTCTAACATTAATACATTTTATTTTGATACAATTATTACTCATCTTTTAATCATCACACTAATGAGTTATTTTATTGTTACTATTTTTAGTTTATTAAGCAAACACTCCTTTTCACATTCTTTTAATAGGGGTGACATTAATATATTTTATTTTAATACAATTATTACTCATCTTTTAATCATCACATTAATCAATTATCTTATTGTTATTATTTTTAGTTTATTAAGCAAACACTATTTTTCACATTTTTTTAATGGAGGTTAGCAAACTTTATTCTACAAGCATTTTAATAAAGACTTAGTCGGCCTAATTCATAAAATGATGGTTTTACTTGAAATTTAAGGTTATAGTTTCCGAAAAAATGTGGTTTTCTTATTATTTAAAATATATTTTTAAATGCATAAATAAATTTAACACCATTCAAACCCTCAAAAAACTTAAACTTTACAAATTAAACAACTTAACTATTAGGGAATTTTAGCAAAATTAACCAAAAAACCAATTTATCTATTAGTTAGAGTATGATATTTTTCTACGCGCCATGAAAACTGGCTTAAAAAAATCAACTTTAATCTTAATACACTACATTCAATTCCCTTAACCTTATAGGCCCTTTTCCAAATATTTTATTTTTAAATAATTATTGTGTAGTTATCTCAATCCTTTTATATCCACCGATTATAAATAAATCCAATTTGGCATCCAACTCGTTAGATAACGATCGTGTAGGCGAGAAAGGTGTGTGTTACAACGTTCCACAGGACTTGGCTCTGAAAAACTCTGATGCTTGGCTTTGCTTCGGATCTTAGAAAATTCCGCTGGACTTGGCTTTGAAAAATTGTGAAAAAGGTTTGATACTTGGCTTCACTTTGGACCTTAAAAAATTCCAGCGGGTGGTCGGACGTTGAGTTTTAATTTTCCAGTGGAGATTATTGATGGAGAATCCATTTGGAAAGCTGAACCCTTCCATATTGGGCAATATTCTGAGTCGCTGTGATGTTGCTGACATAGCCAGAATGAGATGTACGGATCGAGCACTGTTTAGTCTGCTCAGAACGCAAGCGACGCGCAAGAAGATCTACGAATGGAAACAGAAAAACAATGAATATGGGTACAGTCTCATAATATTTCAGGCGCAAAATTCAGACGAAATCAATGTCCAGAGAGCAGTTAGGGCTAGAGAAGTACATGTGGTAAAAGCAGGGAATGGTGTTGTGATGCTGGAAACTGGCGTGGTTCCTAGAAGACGTCTGGTTGTATATGAAGGACGCAGAGAAGGGTTTAACCTTGCGGAACTGTGGCATCAAGATTCCAAGTTTTCTGCAAATGAATCCTCGGTGCTCAGCTTCATAGCTGCAGGAGACGGTCCTTACAACTTTATGGCAATGAAAACCGAGGAACCAGAATGGAAATGGACAGAGCACGAAACGTGTCGTTTCACACATCCCTCGCTCAATTTTTCATTTATAATAGAGGGTGACAAGTTTATGAAGATTACGAGTTTGTTGCCACAGTTGCCATTGCCGCTGCGATTCGCGAATTCCACTCGCATGCGATTGCCCTATATGGTTGCCACGGAATTGGTAGATGTAAACTCAAGGAGGCAGATTAATCAGTCGTCGCCTATTTCGTGGGAGATTCGTCACGTGCTTCCTCACGTGGCATTCGAGCTGACGCATGTGTTCGAATGGGGGGATGGAATAATATATATGGTGTTTCTGGGCGATAAGTATAATGGTCACATTGATTTAGGGGCTTGGATGATAGAACATATGAATCCTGAGCGATTACAGTTTGCAGTGTCTTACTGGCACAAACTTACAGGCCCAAAGGGATTCGATAATAATAGTAATGATTGTCGCACAAAATCTGAGTGGTTGACAAATTTCTTACTGCCTCACATATATGCTACTAATACCAGCTTCCAGTATGACCAGGTACACCTGATATCTTCTCATAGCCGTGACTTGTACATCATCAGAAGAGAAAAATCTGGGAAACGGATTCTTGTGGAGTTGTGGTTGGATGGGGAGAACATGTGGGGAAATCCTGTTCGTTTGATTGCTCGGGCAGCTGGTTATGCATTGCATGTGGGTTCCTTCTGTGTTTGGCGATTAGGTGCGCAGCATTTTGGTGTTGATAGTATTTTGGTTTTGGCCAAACTTCGTGACACTGAAGCAGGAGCTTGGTGGAACGTACAAAGGCGAGGTCCATCCGCTATTGTGGTTAGCCATGGGATGCTTAAGGGAATTAATGATGGAGCGCGCTTTTCCCTAGTACGACACCTCCAATCAAACTAGAGTCATAAAATCTCATGGAGCAAGGCGGACTGTATTCATTATCAGACGCACCGGAATTTCTTCCTCCAACATTTTTGGTCACAATATCTGCAGTTAAATTGAGTCTCATAGCATTTCTGCTTTCATGTTGTTTGTGTTATCACCTTGATTGTGACTTGTAACTGGAGATTTGAGGGTACAGCCAACATCATCGGTTGATTCTAGAGGTTAGCGTCTGTATGAGCGCTAGTAGCGACTTTAATGTTTGATTTTGAATTTGGCATGTCGATAGAATTGTTGAGCCAGATTTACAACAAGTTTTGGATTGTAGGGCAAAAGTTTGGTTTTAGTTTTATTTGGATGGTCATATCGCTGAGGTAATCTTTTTCGTTAGTCAATTAAATCTTAGTTTCAGATTTATTTAGATATTATATATATATATTATTGGGTGAAAATGTATATTATATCTATATATATATATTATTTGGTGAAAATGTAGGTATTGAGCAGCTTTATCAGTTTATTTGGCAACTAAAATGTATATATGTAATTAGTGAATACTGCTATATGATTACCATCGTTACACCCTTTGGCATTACATGCATATTGTTGGTTTGTTATAACTGTTTTCTTTTATATGCCTTATATATATTTATTTATTTATCTATTTATTGAGTTCGACTTCTGAGTAAATATGGTTTGAACAATTATATAGATATATGTTTCTATGGCTTCTTGGTTGTTTTGTTAGTTTCTTTCCACAACAAGGGTTTTTACAAGAATTAAATCTATGGATGATTACGTCATTGCATGCATTTGTATTCATATCGAGATTGTTTATTGTAATGGTTATTCATTTCCATTATAGTTTGGTTACGCCAAATCTCGGGTTGTTTCTCTGTTTACTTGTGGTTTCGAATCTACATCACATGTTCTTGTTTAATCTTTACAGTACTTGCAAATTATGATATATATATATATATATATACAGGATGGATGTTTTTCTAAATTATGTCTTGTTAATATTGACCCAGAGGAGGACTAAACCCAAGTTCTGGTTTTCCTAGGACAAGGGTCTCAGCTTCTAACAACATTAAACATTCTTGTAAGAGTAATAATGTTTAACTAATGTTAAAAATATTCAGTTTGGTTGTTTATTATGATATTCGTCTCGGTATGGTTGTACTTCTTAAGTTTCATGAGGGTGTACACCAAAACCATATCTCTATTCCCTTAATTTGGGTTCCCCTCTCTTGCACTTCTAGGTTTTGTTAACATTTTTCTGTTTCTTCTATTAATAGTTTCTGTCTCTCCTATTAACAACCATGAAAAGAAGACAAACCTTTAACTCATACAATCAGGCTATACCTAGGGTTTCTTGTGTGAGTAGCCAAGTTTAAGTTCTTTAGTGCTACCAACTTATTTGTGATTCATCGGTGTTCAAATCCTGCAAAGAAGTAAGACTATTGTTGTTTACATACAGGGGATTTATAAATAAGCTTGTTCGCATCCTTCATGTTTCATAAAGAGGTTTAAGAGTTCATTTAACTTACAAACTTAACCAAATAGGTAGTAACCAATATTTTAACCATGAAAAACTGTTTAAGAGCAGTCGTTCCTATAGTTCCATTATACAATTCATTTATAATATCAGTGACACAGAATATTCTTAAAAAAAGTAACATGCACAGAGGAACATATACACTTATCTATTGATACAACAAGACTGATATGGTCCACCCAACCGTGAGAAGGGGAATAAAATCCACTTCTTCCCCCAAGCTCCTCCCTAGAGTAGTAAACAACAATTTTTCTGGTGAAATCAATGTTAGGCATCAAGACCATAGGCTAGCCTAAAATTCTTGCATGTATCAAAGTTCTCCACTTGCTCATGTCTAGCTCTGGATACCTCCTAGGCAACATCCTGCAATCACACAGACTTCACCACTTTTATTTTTCCAAGGAAAGAACCCCTTCTCTTCACTAAGATTCCCTTTTATCTCTAGATTAGAAGGTATTTGTCTTCAACTGCTTTTAACTACTTTAGAGTTTGAAATTCATTTTTTGAGTCAACCTTCTTGAATTTTGAATTTCTTTATTCACAATCAATCATTATTTCATTTCAAAAATTAATCCAAATTTTCACTGGATTCTACCACCCTTTACAATAATCAAACTAAATGCAACATAAAGTAAATGCTTGTAATTAATTTTACATTAGGGTGTCACATCTTCCCCCCCTCAAGAAAAACACCATCCTTAGTGTTTTACTCCTGGCCCTTCAACGATTCAGGATAAGCCTGTCATAAAATGTTCGTCTTCCCAGGTGGCCTCCTCTGGGCTAAAATGCTTCCACTGCACTCTAACCTGGATGATAGCTCGCCTCTGTAACATTGTTTGTCTTTGGCCGAGAATGTGTAGAGGCTCTAGCAGGAACTCTCCGTCTGGTTTCACCTGTCAATCATACAATTCATGATCAATTTAATTTATCATAAAAGTAAATATTTTCATACCATTAGAATCATTTATATACTTACTTGGAAATCCTACCATTTAATTATGTGCCTTGAATCATACACATATTTATTTAATAATGAAATGTGCCTCCACCTCTGCCACATACACCTATGCCTTCACCTCCACCTCCACCTCTGCCTCAACCATTCAACATGGGAAATGTAATGAAGATGTCGATCTTTAAAGGGGTCGGGAGCGAAGACCCCAAGCAATTCTGGTTTGTTGCAAATGCTTTGTAGACAACGCAGCAGATGTGTTAAAATTGGAAAATATGGTCAAACTCCATGTGGGTCATCTTATTTATGGCAGCTAATATTTTTCGTGGATCCCTCTCATCGAGAGGTGTAGGATTGATTTAAAGATCATCCGATTCCAATAAGTATTCATGGAGTTATGAATTTATTTGTGTTTATAGACAATTCATCAAGGTCGGCCAACAACCAAATAAAACCCACTTGAGAGTCATTTTACACACACACTTCACTCTTTATTTCTCCCCACTTGTTTTGGATTTTAGTGGAAGAGAAATCTAAGAGAGGAAGCCCTAAAACACAGAAGGTAAAGGAGCCCTAGTATGAAGCCCTAGACACATTCTCTACAAGACCTAACGCATTCCTAAGGAGGATGCCCTAATGAAGTCCTAAGAAGGAGGATCTATGCAGCTATGGAGGAGGTCTTAGAAGACCTATCCATAGTCCTAGCAAGCCCTAGCCTATGAAAGCTCTACGCATCCATTTGTGGAGGAAGAGAGCTCGTTGAAGGAGGATAATTCCCTATGGTAGCTGCAACAAGAAGAGGCAGGGACAACGTGTAAAATGAGGACTATTTTACGTCTATTCCAAGGGTCTGAAGTGCTGGAGAAAGGGTCTAGTTCCCTTGCTAGAAGAGCTGCCAGCATAGGATAGTTTTGAGGTCACTTTGGAGGGGTGCAGATCCATGGAAAGGCAGTTGTAACCATACACAGTCTTGTTGTAGGGTGCCGCAATAAATTACAGGCAGGCCAAAGGGTAGACAAGGGCTAGGGCACCCCAGAATTGAAGCAGCCACCCTTGGCTCCTCAAAGAAGGGAAGCCACATTTCTTGGGAGTGTTTATGGGCACAAAAATAAGGCTGGTTAAGGACTATTGTGTGCCCTAACTAGACCTAGTTTGCTGCAACCAAACAAACCTCAAAACTGTGAACCAGTACACACTTATTGGAGCAACGTTTGTATGGTGTGTTGGAAGCTAGATACATGGGACAACAAAGTCACTTGGTGGAGCATAGAAAATAGGACAACAAGCAATGACATGGTACAACAAGGCTACAATGGGACAACAACAATCATGGTGCTACAAACTCATCAGGACAAAAACAAGGTACAACATGCAAAATAGGACAACTAGGCAAGTATGCTTAGTACAACATGGTAAATGGGACAACTAGGCAATGGTGCTTGGCGCAACAAGAAAATGGGACAACAATGCTATGATGTTTGTTGGACCATAGCAAATGGGACAACAGTATGCCAAACATGGAATGACAATGTCACTAACAATGGGATAGTAGCAATGGCACATAGAACAGTTGTGGTAGCATGGTGCAGCAATGACACATGGGACAACAGTGGTAGCATAAGGTGCAGCAGTATGATGTGTGCAACATGGTTATGAGGTCCAGCATAGTGATGATGGGTGCAACATGGTGAGCTACAACATGATGATGAGATGCAACACAATGATAGCTGAAGGAGTCACCTTGGAGAATCAGTTGAAGCAGCATGTATTCAACTGATTTCAACCATCTCATGTATCATCTTCTTAGATATGATCTATGCTCTTATTTGGATAAGTCAAAGTGTTGACTTCTATTGTATATGTACTATCTCTCTCTCTCTCTCTCTCTACTAAACTATTAAAGAACATATAAGAGTAATTGATCAAGGGTTTCCACACATTAGGGTTTGTCCCTAGCTCGTGCCACATCTTGTATCCTCTTGTCTTGGCTTGTCTTATGTGATCTTTGTTTATGTTCTATCTGCAATTTACTTTAATGCTGATGTGATTGTTAATCTGGGAAAGATATTGAGCTAACTGTAAAATTGAAATAAATTGCTCTAAGCATAGAACATGCCTAAAATTAACAAGATCGCTAATGATAATCTAAAGAAAGCGCAACTGATCACAACACTGCAGGATAGGGTGCTAACTTGGTATATCAAGTTCTGTCAAGACAGACCTGGTGTGACGTTGGCATAGACTGAGCAAGCGTTAAACAGTGAGTTTCAGAAGCCTACTAGTCTTAGGAACATTTTGTCACAAAGTTTAAGGAGATACAACAAATGGTAAATAAATCCTTGTGGGACTTCGATCAAAGGCTAAAATGCCTGATCCGGCAGGCTAATATGAACATCATGGATGATCAACACAGAGACTAGTACATTGCTTCATTGTTGCCCCACCTAAGATTACCATTATCGCAATAGAAGATAGGAACACAAGCAGAGGCTGTGGAAATCACGATGAGGTTGGAAGCCTCACCAGTATGAGATACAAATGTTGTGGTACAACAGATTCACTCGCAACTAGCAAGTTTACACATGGAATTGTAGAGCTCAAAAACAGGAAATGAAGCTCAGCCAGAGGTGCACGCTGAAGTATGGTGTATAAAATCCAAAGAGAAAGGACATGATAAGGATCATTGCCATGTTTATTAGAATTACCTGATTGGAGGAGGTCCTGTGCCTCTAAATCCTAAAAATATCATAGGACCGAACACGGGAGTACCATTATGGTGCACTATCTATCAGGAAGCACGAAAATGATAATTGTCACCTCTTGCAGAAGTTTGTTCAGACACCGCAACAATTGTTTTGTACCTTCTGTAAATCGGTTGGACATGATGAATGAAACCACTGAAGCTATGAATTAAGGATGGAGCAGACTCCTACATATCCGATGTAGGTGAAAAATCAGCTTCCGGACCAGGGAGCGGATGCAACACGTGGAGGATTCGAAGGCTGAGGGAGAGGAAGAGGAGGAGGGGATGGCAGAGGTCGTGGATAGGTTATTTGTTATAATTGTGGAAAAGCTAGACATTTTGCACGTGATTGCTAGAACCCCACGCTTCCATCATGTCAATATTGCAAATAGTTCGATCATGTGATAGAAGATTGCCCAATGCTGATTGCCAAGATGTAAGAGAAGGATGCAACAACCTACGCAAAACATTCGAATGATGAGGGAAGAGCCTTGTGAAGAGGATCACAACATCAATATCGTAACGCGTAGTGGTATTGCTACAAGAGAAGATAAAGGAAAGTGGCTAGAAACTAAGGGATGGGTGCATAAGGCTGCTGAAAAGGAAGTTGGGTTTGACCTCAACTGGGCTAAAGAAACTTTCATGGAAGCTAAGAAGAACTTTGTTGAGGCTTCTACATCGGGGAGTCAGGAAAAACTAGTTGGAAATTGTGAAGTGTAGGACGTGGATCCTTCGCTGTTAGCCATGTTTCTCAAAACGTGTATGAAGTTGTTGAGGGATTAGAAGGTGGTATAAGGGCTCCAGAAGTTGATTGAATTTTGTACGGGAAAAATTAAGATTCCTTCATAATGGGTAAACATAAGAAGCAAATCGGGCTCGAGATGAGGCTAACCACATAGATTGGGGAGTACAAAATGGACCAAGTCATCTTGGATTTGGGTTTTGATGTGAATGTACTACCTAAGAAGACATGGGAAAGGATGGGAAGACCTGCGCTACAATGGTCTCCTATACAATTACACATGGCCAATCAGCAGAAGACCATTCCTATGGAGCGCTTGTATGGGTTAACAGTTGACATTGAAGGTGCAAGTGCTTTAGCTAACTTTGAAGTGATTGAAATAGTGGATGAAAACAATCCTTACCCTGTGCTACTAGGAATCGATTGGGCCTTTGACATGGATGGAGTGATTAATATGAAGAAGTGAAGGATGACATTTGAAAAGAAGGTGCTTAGAGTTATTGTGCCAGTAGATCTTGCTGAAGGAGGGAAGTACACTGCACTGGTTCATGTTTATGAGGAGGATGATGATCTAGATTAGATATACAAGATAACTGCGCATGATGAAGATTGGATCAATCCCACTATGGATGGACAGATCACGTGAGATAGAGACAACTCATGTACCTCAGACCTAGATGAAGAGCTTGAACATTGGCATAATAGGCTGCATGAGGTCTCTACGCTGCATTGCAATATGATGACCAAGTCGCTGTGGTGTGTATCTATTGAGGTAAGAAAAATTCCGCAATATGATGACTTAAATGATGTTAATATCTTTTTGGAAGAGCTTGAAAGGGAGGTGCTCGAGGAACATTGCTTCTAGGGACTCGAATTGGCACTGTGTGCTACTCCTTCCCATTTGTGGAGTACGCATAAGGAAAGCTTTGCTAACTCAAGGGAATACAAGTAGATGATGAAGCTGAGGTTTGGATACGCTAATACCCAGATGACTGAGAAACACAGTTGGAAGGATGATCCGCGTGAGCATTTGGCATGGTGGACGAAATATTGGGGAGAAGAGCCTAAGCCAAAATGGGTACATGTATTTTGTCATACCTTAGACACTATTCCAATGAATTGGTATTTGGAAACATAGCTACACCATGGGAGAATGGGATAACTTATTAACTTTTAGCTTTGAGGATGGATTCAGATGCATTGATGAAGTGCTCTAGGAAATTAAAGCTGTTACCTTTAGAATGCCTAAAGAACTGGTAGAATGGGTTCAACCGGACTGGAGTACATAGTTGTGCCATGTGTTGGAATGCTACAATGTGACTGCAGAAGAAGAAGAAGATGATCCACAAAAAATCAATATTCCAAAGACTGAAGGACAACACGAGGTTGAAGGATCTAAAGCAGAGAACCCTGATATATTAGAAGCTTTGAAGACCAGGCAAGTAAACATTAGATCTGACACATAACCTAAGTTTGCAAAGGTAAGAGATTATTGGGATGAAGATACAATTGATAAAGTTACAAAGCTGCTCTGTGAATACCAGGACTTGTTTCCTACTAAGTTCTTGGACCTCAAGGGAATAGTAGGGGATCTAGGAGTGATGAAGATCACTTTAAATCCCGATGTGAAGCTCGTGAAATAGAGACCTTATAGACTGAATCCCAAGTATAAGAAAAAGGTGCGCAAAGAACTAGACAAAATGTTGGAAGTAGGAATTATTGAGCTAGTAGAAGAATCTGATTCGGTGAGCCCTATGGTAGTTCAAGAGAAGAAACAATAGGGTGAAATTAGAATATGCACGTACCCGAGGAAGTTCAATGATGCATGCATTCATGACCCATTCCTAACACCATTTATGGACGAGCTTTTGGAGAATGTTGGAGGGTAGGAAGATTATTCGTTCACTAATGGGTTCTCAAGGTATCATCAGATTAAGATCACGCCAGAGGATCGTAGTAAGATGACCTTTGTGATGGAGTGGGGATGCTTCTAGTACACAGTGATGCCATTCGGGCCGAAGAATGTGCCCACAATTGTTTCAAGAGTTGTAATTGTAGTGTTCAAATAATTCATCCATAAATTGTTAGAAGTGCATTTTGATGACTGGATTGTGTTTGGATTGGTAAAATGCCATGTTGCAAGTTTGCGCCTCATGTTGGATACTTATTGTAGATACCAAATTGCTTTAAATTTGAAGAAGTGTATCTTTTGTGTGCCTTATGGGATATTGTTAGGACATGTGGTCTTCAAGCAAGGATTAATGGTAGATCCTATGAAGATAGCAGTGATTGTCAATTTAGAGGCTCCGAAGAATGTAAAGAAACAATGCACAACGTTGGGGCACATAGGTTACTATAAAAAGTTCATGAAATATTATGCACAGATAACTGCGCTGATGGAGAAATTACTGAAGAAGGACGTGACCTTTTGTTGGGATGAAGAGTGCCAGTGTAGTCTGGATGTATTAAAGGAAAAGATGGTGATTGTGCCTATTTGGTGTTTCTTGACTGGAAGAAAAAATTTCTTGTGCATGCGGATGCCTCTTATATTACATTGGGTGTGGTATTGACCTAATTGAGCGAAGGTGAGATAGATCAACCTATAGCTTTCGCGAGCAGGAAATTGTCAAAGGTTGAGAATAATTATTCGACTACAGAGCACAAAGGGTTGGTGATGGGCTATGCGCTGAAGAAGTTTCGACATTACCTGTCAGGTGCAAATTTCAAATGTACACAGATCACTCCACTCTTAAGTACTTGGTCAACAAGCTCATGTTGGGGGGGAAGATTTGTAGGTGGTTATTGTTGCTTTAGGAATATGAATTTGAGGTAATTGTGAAACCTAGATGATTGAATGCGGGACCAGATCATCTATCCTAAATTGAGATAGGAGAAGAACCAACTAGTTTGGAAGAAGGGTTGCCAGATGGACAACTCTTTGCTGTATGGTTCGACGGTGATCACTTTGCTGATATAATTCATTTTCTAACTACTGGAACAACCCCGGAAGGATACTCTACTCAATGGAAGGAGTTGGTGGTCCGTGCTCCTAACTTTTCTATGATTGCGGGACACTTATATAAGATGGGTACTAACGAAATATTGTGCTGATACATTCCAGAGTTTGAACGATCTAGTATCCCCACCGAAGCACATGGAGGAGTGGCGGGAGGAAACTATGCAGGAAGAGCAATTGCGCAAAAGATTTTGCGTGCTGGTTTGTGGTGGCTGACGGCACATAAGAATTCTAAAGCATATTGCATGGCTTGTGATTCTTATCAAAGGATGAGGAAGCCATCATGAAGGGATGAATTTCCCTTGAATCCTCAGATTTCATTTCAGGCGTTTGATAAATGGGCAATTGATTTTGTGGGAGAAATACATCCACCAAGAAAAACGATGGGCCCGATGTACATTATTACTGCAACGAAATATTTGACAAGATGGGCAGAAACACAACCAGTGAAGGACTGTAGCACTGCTACGACCACGAAGTTATTATTTTAGTATGTCTTAACAAGGTTTGGGTGTCCTAAGATACTTATGAGTGACAAAGGTACGCATTTTCTAAATGAAGCTATTGTCGTGATGCTCGAAGAATTTCAGGTTTATCATCAAAAGAGTACGCCCTATCATCCTCAAGAAAATGGTACTTTTGAAGCATTTAATAAAATTATGGAAAACACATTGACCAAGGTTTGCAATGCGTAGAGGAATGATTGGGATGTGTACATACCAATGATCCTATGGCCATACAGGACAACCTGTAAAACGCTGATAGGCCAAACCCTGTTAAGTTTAGTCTATGAGATTGAGGCTATAATATCCATGGAGTATATTGTGTCGAGTTTACGGATTGCAGCATTGACTAATATGGTGGACTACGAGACTATGGAGGAGTGCCTCACGTAGTTGATGGAATTAGAACAGGACATGTTTCTAGCAAGATTTAACCAATATATGAAAAAGGAATGTGAGAACGCTTCACATGATTGACATATTAAGTTGCACACCTTCAAGGTGAATGAATTGGTCCTAATATATGATAGCAAGTTCACGAAGTTCCCTGGAAAGTTTCAAATGCATTGGTTGGGGCCTTATGTGGTTAAGGAAATTATAGGTGGAGGTGCAGTTCAGCTCGTGAAGCTAAATGGGGAAATATTATGGGAAGAGTCAATGGGAGTCGACTGAAGTTATATCAAGGGATGTTGGCCTGCAGTAGAAAAGTTTGCTATTTGAAAAATTATTTGTAAGATCTGTTTTCTGAAACCTATGAACAAAGAAGATTAGGAGGAACTTCTATCAACACAAGCATTTGCAAATTTACCTAAGTGGAAGCGTGAGCTTATCTTTGAGAAAATGACTGGAACTAATCCCACAGAAGCTACAAGTTTTGAAGCCATTGTCTCTCAAGTCGCCTCCCCTAAAGTCACATCGGTGGAAGCTGTGCCATTTGTGCCTATGGCGCCAAGGTCGCTTAGGCCGAAATCATATGCTACCAAAGAGAAATAGAAGAAACCACAGACTATACCAATGAGGCAGTCATTGAGGAAGAACCTTGCAGAGGTTCAACAAAAAGGAAAAATGGACAAATCCAAGTAGCCACATGAACGATTGGATTTGGACGAAGAAGAGCTTCGCGAAGGGGTTGAAGAGTTAGATGCTAAGGAGGGTGAGCCTATTACTAGGCTCTTGGATTATATCCCTCCGCGAAAGGGCAAAGCGAAGGTCTTGAAAGATCCTGATTTTGGCAAGTTTATGGTCTCTACACCGCTATTACCAGAGAAATTGCCATTTGAAGGCACGCAGTTAGGGAGCATTCCCACCCTCAAAATGGAGGATTGGGATCTAGATGATCACGAGAAATTCCTGCACATGGCGAAAAACAAATATTTGGAAAATATATACTATGAGGAGACTGGAGTCACGTGATTAGAGACTATGAAGTGGGTTGCAAGGGTTGAAAAAATGGGTTGCTGAATAAGCTATGGGTGCCACACTTTAGATGAACCACTATCAGCACAATGTGCGTATGCCAATTGTTTATGATGGTGCATGATGGGTGTCTCTAGCTGGGAGAGCCCATCCCGCGAAGGAGTTTGGATCCCGCGAAGGAGTTTGGAGGCAAGAGTCAAGGGAAACAAATCGCAGACAAAATGAAGCGCCAGTATGGCTTAGTGAAGAATTTGTGTGGATACTCTATTCGTTCCATCGCTAATAGGGTTGAGTAGTTTGGCGCCCATATTTTGGATTGTAATATTATGAGAAAGTACTGTGCAAATGAGGTGTCGGCGAAAGTCATTTCCTTGACTACGCAATACGCGAAGGGGGTGCATTACAACTGGGCACAATACCTCTACAAAGAGTTCCTGTTGAATTGTCGTGAAGCACAGGACAACAGAAATACATTCCATTATGTTGGGCTACTGTTATTGATTTCCCTCTTCGTGTGGAGGCTCCTAGAGGACAATCAGTTCCCTCCATAGGATGAGGATTTACTAGAGGTAGTGAAGTTCGCTTCGTTGTGGGAAATAAAGGACCCATAAAGGTTTATGGAAACAAAGATGTTCTTGTTGTTGGTCATCATGGACTTGTGCACGGTCATCAACCAGAGGCTGAGGTTTTCACCTACTCTATTTGAATAATTGAAGGCCTATGCAGAGTTTAAAGCTAATTTTCACAACATATCCATCTGCGTGAAATGAGATTCTAAGAAATTATTGTACAAGTTGTCGTACCTAGTCACCGATGCATATGTACTGGAAGTGGTGGGAAAATGGCCAAGTGAATGGCGACAACCATCAGATCTCGGCACAGGAACAAGCACAGTTGGGGAAAGTTATTCTGTGCAGACCACATTAATGCAGAAGAAAAAGGAAGCTGAGTAGGATGTCGCTCAAGAAAAGGAAGGGAAGAAAAAGAAATAGGTTGAGCAGGCTGTAGCCTGAGAGAAAGCAACACAAAAAAGAAGGAAGTCGCTGCTAAGGCAACTGTTGACAAAGAGCACACCGCGAAGGAAGCTGCTGACAAGGAGCCCGCTACAAAATAGGCCAAAGTAGAGGTTGAGGAGTTTGCTTTTCAACATAGTGTAGAAAAGGAAGGGTCCTAGGAGGAGCTAGGAGGTGGTGACGAGGAGCAGAGTACTCCATTCAAATTGTAGAAGTAGACCAGGGAGACCACTTCTGGGTCTAGAAAGAAGCAAATGTTTGATAAGAAGGCACACGCAGATCTAATGGTCCTCATTGAGGGGGAATTTGATGAGATTGGAGACAAGGTCTGTGACATAACGAAAGAGCTATGGACACAGTTCAAGAAATAGTACATTTAGATACTGGGGATCGTCTAGAAGGATCTGCACGAGTTTCAAATTTAAACAAGTTAAATTCAGGCGAGTGTGGGACAAGTGACCGGGATTCAAGGCAGCCTATAACAAGCCAGCATGTGAGTATTGGACTCAGACAGGACTATGGACCTTAGAGTTATACCATTATGAGAGGGATCACTATCCATAAACGCGGATGAGGCAAATGCCCAGCTCAGAAAAATTAATAACATGGGTATCAGCTTAGTTGTGCTACCCATTTAGACCCTCCACGCACTTCATTTGGGGGTCTCAAACGAGCTTAGGATCAGGGAGCAGTGTGCACTATCAGTCTTCAGTGAGGTCAAGATGAACAATGAGTAGGTTTTTGTTGAAAAGGCTCAGGTGTTAAAAGAAAACGAAGCACTGACCATGCAAAGCTAGGGCTTGGAGGAAACAATTACACATGCATGCAAGATGCTTCCAGAACTTCACATTCGAGAGGATGTAGAAGAAACAAGAAAGATTTGGAAGTTGGCTGCCGTAGTCAGAGAATCGAAGGTTGAGATTG
The DNA here is from genome assembly GCA_000404065.3 of Pinus taeda. Taxonomy (NCBI): domain Eukaryota; kingdom Viridiplantae; phylum Streptophyta; class Pinopsida; order Pinales; family Pinaceae; genus Pinus; species Pinus taeda. Next base: position 7,571 of record APFE030970972.1, on the reverse strand, counting down.
GCCGAGTAACCTTTAAATACCAAATGAATATTGTGGAGTTGTAGTTGAAATTGCAGCCAACCACTCCACCAAAGGTCTGGGAGCAGCGCAGAGCAACCATCAGGGAGATATTGGGAACTTTGGATGCAACACTCACAGGCTACACTTGATATTCAAACATGACATGGAGCTATGGACGAATCTACAGGAGGAACCAAACATACGGAAAATTGACATAGATATCAGGAGACACAACAAAAGTTTGATGAAATCAGTGCGACTACACACACTTTGGCGCTAATCCAACGCCTCACTTGATTGCATTAAGGGAAACAAATGAAATCACAAATTGAAGAGCTATAAAGAAACTAGGTCATTTTAAAGGCCATAATACAACCATGGAACAAAGAAGCAAGTTAGCTTACTCTGTAAACCCAAGAAAAGTTAAAGACACTTTAGCAGACACAAAGAATGATGTGTCTGGTGGTGGAAGGCCTGACTATAGAAAACTTGGTAGAGGAAGTGCAACAGGCCATACTACAGGGTTTTTTTGTCATAGCAGCATTGCAGGTCGAGTTCAGTGAGCTTCGCAAGAAGATCAAGGTGCTAACTGAGTGACTCTAGTGCGATTCACCTAATTTGTGTTGGGGGCCTATTGGGATGGGGTCCCTCGGGTCAATTTTGTTGAGTTTTGATTCATTTTTGTAATATCTTTTTGTATTGAAGTTAAAGTCTCTGTGAAATGTTGAAATCCGAGCGCAAAGTTGAGCAGAGTAAAAAGGGATTATGTGCCTTAGGTGGGTAGGTGATAGAGTTGTTTTGAGACCTGCCCGTGGTTTTCGGAGCATGGTATTGTAAAGAAAATGCTATAAGTAGTTGATTCATAGAAAGTCTAGAAGATTTTTTTTGAAAAAGAATCATTTTAAGGGCAAGGTACTAAGGGAGGAAAATTTAGTTTCTTGTACTTAGGAGAAAGGGGAAGGCTCCTATAGCTGAGTGTGCAAAGACCCTTGTAATTCCATAGGCTGAGTGTGCGGGCCCTATAGCTGAGTGCGTAGGGATAAAAAAGTCTGTTTTTGAACATTTATATCTAATAACGACTTTTTTGGGCCGAAATTGATGCATCTATGTCTTATTTAGTTCTGCAAAGTTTATGTATCTTCACTCTGTAATTTATTTTATATGAATGAATGCTTATTTACTACGCGAACCTAGTAGTTCTATAATATTTATGCATGATAAATACAATTAACCACCTTCGCGAATATCTGAAAGTCATTTAGATAGAGTTGTAGTAGTTGTCTATTCAGAAGAGATAAGGTTGCGTGAAGGTAGGTCTAAGCCATAAGAGCGTTAGAGAATTCTGGTTTTAGCATCCCCCAATACTGCTTTGGGTGAGACTGTAGCCTACACTAAGCAGGTTGTTGTGAAAGGGCCAAGAGTTAGAGTTTTGTTTCTTGGCACAGTTAATGTTGAACTTGGGTGAGGCCCCATCAAGCAAACAATATGGTTATCATGGAGAATTTGATATTGATTTCATTTTTTGAAATAAGTATGTGACTAACTGTATATGGCTATTTGTCACTTACATGTTGATTTTATTTTGCCTATATACATCCTTTTATGTTAAGTTATATTTTGAATATTTTGATTACATGCATTAGTCTTGTAGGTTGATTACAAGAAATGATCGATTATGTTTGACTACATGTGGTTATGTGTATTTGTAGTTCGTTAGGCATTGCTTATGCATATATTCGATTGCATGTAGCAATGTGTACAATGTTGTAATGTTTGTTGTCATGCATGAGGTCATACCATGCATTGTTGATATGGCCTTGCATGGATGACTAGATCCTAGTTAGAGTAATTTTATGTGTTGATTAATTTATTTGTCCATTTATATATGTTATTATGGTTATGTTATACATGTATCATGCTGATTTAGTGATCTTGCAGACAAGGTATCCTCCCCAATCTATACTAAGGTAGGTAAATTATTGTGATTTGGTTTATCTGACATATTATGCATTGCAGGAAGAAAGAGATCAAATGGCTAGCAAGGTGGTAGACTACATAGAATTTCCCTATGCATCAAATGAGTAACGTGTTGCGGGTCATACTTTTGATTTAGCCAATACACTGAGGATCTTGAAGGAGGAGATAAGGAGTTGTAAGTTAGACAATGACTGGATCGTACATGCACAAGAGAAGCAAGCAGGGATTAATGCTATACTTCTTAAGAGTTTGTCAGAATTGCAGCAAAAAGGGCTGCTTTGGATTATCCATGGACATGAGGACTGAACTAATGGGGCATATGGAAGTAGATCCCCTGGTAGACACATGTAAGATAGATCTAATACAGTAAGAGATGTTATGTTGTTGGACATTTCGGATAGGAGGGGCGATGAGTACAAGTACTATTCTAGTTCTGGTTCTGATAGACATCATGATCGTCATAGCTATCATCCTTACATGAAGAATGATAGGGGGTACATGCTAGATGAATTCAAGAAAGAAAAACCACCTACTTTTGATGGAGGTGTGAAGAAGTTGGAATATGTAGAGGCTTGGATACTTGGCATGAACAAATTATTTGAGTTGCATGAGTACACAAACAACATGAAGGCTCAGATAGCTATCTTTAGCTTGAAAGGTAAAGCATACATTTTGTGGGAAGATGTTAAGCGGGTTAGAGACATTAGGACCCGATAACTTGAGTTGGTGGGAATTCAAGAGGCTTTCCAGGAAGAAGTACTTGTCAGAAATATACTACGACAACAAAGCTAAAGATTTTTATGAGTTAAAGATGGGGTCAGTGACAAATGAAGAGTATACGACCAAGTTTCTTGAGATTTTGAGGTACGTACCATATCTTACTAATGAGAAGGCTAAATTTCAGAGATTCGTTAGAGATTGGATTGAGTATGATGAGCCTCAGTCACTTGAGGAAGTCATTGGGAAACTGAAGCATTTCTATGAGAAATTGAAGCGCAAGAATTATCTCCGCATGAATGGAAAGGAAAAGACAAAAGTAGAGGTACATGGTAGCCTAAGACAATAAGGCCTCAACATGCAGATGGGAAGGAAAATGTGGCACCAGAAAATAGATTTAATGCAACTAGATAAGGACATGGGCCACAACAGTAGCAACACCATAGATGTGAGGGCATTGGTCAGTTGGAGTGTTGGACATGTGGTTAATAACACCTTAGAATATATTTTTTGCAGCATCAGGGTGGAAGCCCTAAGATATATAGTGTAGAGGAGGCTCAAAATATCGGGATGTTGGCCAAAGTATTCCACGTATCTATACAGCAGTGGAAAATAGTCAAGCAGAACACCATGAATCTACCATTGAGATGGATGTTAAGCTTTGTGATAAAGTTATTTCTATTTTGATTGACACTAGATCTAATTATAGCAATGTTAGTCCTAGCTTGGTGGATAACTGTGGGTTGAATAAGGATTTGCATGCAGAGTCTTCGTTAGTGAAGTTGGCTACAGGTACGAAGAAGCGAGTTCATCATTAGGTAAGAGCTTGCGCATTTGATTTGAATGGTATGCCTACAATGACGCATTTGAATGTATTGTTGTTGGATTCATACAATATGTTCTTAGGCATGGATTGGTTGTATCTTCATAGAACCAAGGTTGACTGTTATGACAAAGCTATTGAGTGTGTTGATGACAATGGGGAACAAATAGCCTTGCAAGGTAAGAAGAAGACCACATCAGTTAGGATGGTGACAACTATTGAGCTAGTGCCAACGGAAGCTCCAACATCTAAAGAACCTTACATGATGAGAACACTAGAGTTGGTTAAGTTAAAATTGCAGATGAATGAAATGTTGGACAAGGGATACATTAGGCCAAGTGTATCGCCTTAGGGTGCACTGGTCTTGTTTGTGAGGAAAGAAGATGGTACCCTTAGATTATGAATTGATTATAGGCAGTTGAACAAAGTGACCATCAAGAATAGATATCCTTTGCCAAGGATTGATGACTTGTTCGATCAGCTTAAGGGAGCAGTAGTGTTCTCAAAGATTGACTTGAGATTTGGATACCATCAGGTATGCATCAAAGATGAGGGCATTTACAAGACTGCGTTCATGACTAGGTAGAGGCATTATGAGTTTTTTGTTGTTCCATTTGGATTAACTAATGCTCCAACTACATTCATGTGTTTGATGAATAGTATGTTACGCCCATATTTGGATAAGTTTGTTATTATGTTCATTGATGACATGCTTTTATATTCTAAAAATGAGGAAAAGCATGTCGAACACTTAGCAATAGTATTGAGGTTGTTGAGAGAGAATCAATTGTATGCTAAGCTCAACAAATGTAGATTCTTTCAAACTAAGGTACACTACTTGGGACATGGTGTCTCCAAGGAGGGAATTGCAGTAGATCGAGAGATGATATGGGCCATTGTGGAGTGGGTAGCTCGTAAGAGTGTGGATGAGGTGAGATCTTTCACGGGTTTGGTAGGCTATTATAGGAGGTTCATTAGGAACTTCTCACATATTTCTTATCCTATCACATCATTGCTGAGGAAAGGTAAGAAGTTCGAATGGAACGAAGAGTGTGAGGATATATTTGAGCAGCTTAAATAGTTGTTGACACATGCAATAGTGCTACAGATTGCAGATCCAGACAAAGAGTTCATAGTATGTATAGATGCTTTCAAGAGAGGGCTTCGTGGATTCCTTATGCAAGATGAATAGGTGGTATGTTATGAGTCTCAGAAACTGAACAAGCATGAGTATAACTATCCGATGCATGATATTGACTTAGCAATGATTATACATGCACTGAAGATGTGGATGCATTGTCTTCTTGGCAGGTGCTTTGTGCTTATTAGTGTTCACATTGGGTTGAGGTATTTGTTTTTTTGGCAAAATTTGAATGTCAAGCAGGCTAGATGGTTGGTCATGATCAATGAGTTTGACTTTGAGATCAGTCACATCAAGGGTAAAGAGAACATGGTGGTAGATGCTCTTAGCAGATGGGTACAGATACATCACTTGGAAGCTATGAGCTACTATGGGATGGACTTACAAGATAGGATCTTGCATGCATGACAATAGGATGCCAGGTATATGGAGATTGTGCACAAGTTGCAGTGGGGTGATAGTACAGGTACATGTAGTGCTACCCGTTCAGGTAGATGTAGTGGTATAGGTACAGGTGGATGTATAGGTACAGGAACAGGTACAGGTACTAGTGCAGGTGTAGGTGCATAGGGCATGGAATATTGTCTTACACCAGAGCGATTGGTCGGGTTTCAAGATAGGATATATGTACCAGATAATAGTGAACTCAAGAAGGTGATCTTGAGGGAATTTCATGTGAAACCTTATTCGAGTCACCCAGGTTATCAAAAGACACTCACAGTGTTGAAGAGATATGTTATGAAACTAGCTCACAAAAAGATAGAAAAGATAGATCAACGCCTTAGAATTCAGCCTCTTCGAGGGGGAAACCCCCTTTACATTACACAAATGAATGTTTCTTTGATGATTCAAATGACAAAACCTCCTTTCTATATATAGGAGTCTAAGGAGTCACAATATAACCCAACCGACCTAACAATAATAATATAAAGGCACCAAAATAGCAACAAAGGGATTCTATGGGGCACAGTAATAACAATATGGGGACGATAAGGGCACAATAATTAATAAGGGGTACAACTACAATAGTAATGGGGTAATCACTAGTATTATAGGGACCTAACATGCCCCTCTCCTTCAAAAAAGTGTTGTCCTCAATGCTTGAGTGGTTCTGGATGCTTTTGTATAAAATTCTCATCCTCCCATGTGGAATCTTTAGCAGATAAGTTCTTCCACTTGATTAGATACTTCGAAATTGATTGATTTCATAGCTGTTGAGTTCTTGTTTTTGTGACTGCTTTTGGTTCCAATATAATTTTTCCTTCCTTGTCAAGTTCTGGCAATATTGTTTGAATTGGGAGCTTCTCGCCTATAACCTTATTTAAACATGAAACATGGAAAACTGGGTGCACTCGAGAAGCTACAGGAAGCTCCAATTTGTATGCCATAGTACCAATATTTTGCAACACCTTGTACGGACCATAATACTTTGGTGATAATTTATTATCCTTCTTAGCTTTCTTGAGGGACATTTGTTTATATGGTTGTAGTCGTAGGAATACCCGATCACCTACATCAAAACTTCTTTCGCTACGATGTTTATCTACCTGTTGTTTCATTATATTCTGCACCAACACAAGGTTATCCTTTAAGAGTTGGAGGACTTGTTGTTGATGCTCGATGTGATGTTCCACTGCTTGAACCTTAGAATTTTCTCTTAAATATGATGTGATGGATGGTTGCTAATATCCATAAAGTGCCATAAATGGGGTCATTTTTGTTGTTGTATGGGAGGAAGTGTTATACCACCATTTAGCTAGAGGCAACCATTTGACCCATTGTGTTTGTTTATCAGATACAAAGCAACAAAGATATCCTTCCAACCATTTGTTTACTATCTCAGTTTTCCCATCAGATTGAGGATGATAAGATGAGCTATGATCTAACTGAGTACCGAGACAAGAAAATAATTCTGTTCAAAAATTTCTAGTGAAAATGGGATCTCTGTCACTTACAATAATTTTTGGTCTTTCATGTAGCTTTTGAATTGTTTCCATAAATGCAGTAGAAACCGTACATACTTTAAATGGATGTGATAATGCACAAAAGCGTGCATAATTGGTAAGTCTATCAACTACCACCATGATGACACTCTTTCCCTTAGACTTGGGTAAACCTGTGATAAAATTCATTGAAACCTCCTCCCAACGTTGGCTTGGAATGGATAAAGGTTGTAATAGACTCGGTGTCTTAATTGTTTCAACTTTATTTGTTGGCAAACCAAACATTCTGCCACACTCTTTTGAATATCTGATTTAAGGCCATCCCAAAAAAATTCCTTCTTAACCCTGTGGTAAGTTTTTAAAACTCCTAAGTGCCCTACTAAGGGAGAAGTGTGCAATTCCATAAGAATCTTTTGTTTTAGCTGGGAATTCTTATAGAGGTATAAGCGATCTTTGTACCATAACGAATCATTTTTCCAGCTAAATGTATTAGACGTGCTGGAATCTTGTTGTAACTTTCAAATAAGTGCCCACACTTCTTCGTCATTCTTCCATTCCTCCCTTGCTTCATTTATCCAATCTAGTTGGATAATAGAAATGGCACACAACAATGCTTCCACATCCTCATGCTTTCTTGAGAGTGCATCTGCCACCACATTTTGCTGCCCTTTTTTGTAGATGATTTCAAAGTCATAACCCAACATCTTTGTGACCCACCTTTGTTGCTCTTCAGAGGATAATATTTGTGCTAAAAAGTATTTAAGGCTATCATGATCCGTTTTTATCTTGAAGTGTCTTCCCATTAGGCAGGGTCGCCATTTCTTAAGTGCATGGAGTATTGCCAACATTTCCTTCTCATAAATAGCTTTGTGTAAAAACTTTCCCTTGATTGGATGACTTTCAAAAGCAAGGGATCTTTCATCTTGCATTAAAACAACACCAATTCCATTTCCTGAAGCATCACATTCCA
>APFE030970966.1:33581-45804 GCA_000404065.3 Pinus taeda | reverse complement strand
ATCTAGGGTTTTGAGTGAATCAGCATACCTTTCAACTTCTAATCTTTCGGCAGATCTAAAATATCTTGCAACTCTGACCTGATCTTCTCTTGCAAATGATCTCTCTTTTAATTAAACCCTAACATAAAAATGTAAATTTTTTTATTAGTTAAGTAAACAATAAAATTTAAAACTTACTATGGAGGTTTTTGAGTGAATCACCATACCTTTTAGCTTTTGATCTTTTGAATAGTTCTGTTGCTCTAAAGTATTTTGTTGATGTTGCATAGTGCTCTTGGTATTTTGTTGATGTTGCATAGTGCTCTTGGTATATCTCTCTTTCAAATCACTCCCTTGAAATTTTGGGTAAAATAATGAAATGGTGAATAACATTTTACTATTTAAAAGACTTTATCAAATTAGACTTTGAAAGATCAATTGTCGCTGGTTTTTGAAATTAAAAAAAAAAAGAAATCATGTTTTTTCAATTCAATTTCTTAGCACATTAGTGTTTTCAATACTTAAGTGCACTAGTGTATTTATATAAAAATCACGCTAACATTTCGAGGGTGCCATATTTTTTCAAGGCACCGACATGATTAATTTTTATTTTATTTTTATGAAATCCCGAAACATTGCGAATATTTTTTTAACATAATGTTGCGGTATATATTTAAAAGAGCACCTAGACAATGTAATTCATTTTTATTTTCTAAATTCAAGGAACATTTGTGTATCGGTATTGTTTTTTACATAAATGTACGAGTGCATTTTTATGCAAAAGTTTTAGGAAAAATACTAAGAGGCGATGGATGAAACAATATTTTAAAACTTACTTCAACTTTACTTTTCTTATTCCAATTTCTATACGCAACTGTTATTTAGTAAACCTACATACATATGTGACTATGATGAAATCAAACTGGATATATCCAATTAACTAGCTTTATATATAATTCATAATTTGTTAAACTTTAACGAGTGCGTCATTACTTCATTAAAACATGTATTAAGCAAAAAATATGAGTAATAGGGAGCAGATAGCTCATCATCACATAAGAAACACATCAACTCACATGAACAATAATATTTTAGGTGGAAACCCAATGTTGGAGAAAACTACCGATGTTGTCGTCTTTGTCTTCTTAAAAAAAAAATCTTCTTACAATCTTGTACTTGTGCAGACTTTAACCAGTATGTAGGCTCCTCCCTGTAGAAGGCTACAACTTTCTCTCATTTTCCAACTTCTACTGGAAGGGAGCTATAACCCCCTTTCTGAAGACTGATATCCTCAACTCTTTATGGATCACTTTTCAAAATGTTTCAAACTAGATCCACTTTAAACTATTTTGAAATCAGTTACTGAAATACTGAACCAACTAAATCATCAAATCAATTTTTCTAACCAATGCAATCAGATCATGCCAATGCATAGCCACTCATTAATATACCAAGACAAACACTGTTACACATCACAGAAGCCAATTGTTGCCACCGCAAAACCTGATCAAGCATACATTAGATTGTATACACTATTTCTCTTAATCATATCTGCATCTGTATACGATTCTCCTGAAGCATACCTGCATATAAATCTCAAAAATACTGATACCTGGATCAGAATCACTATCACACTAAAACAATCACTGCATCACATATTAAACCCATCACAGATCACATAACCAAATACAGATCATTATGCAGCAACATCACCAATTAGTTAACATTTCATTCCACAATCAATTCAATCCAAACAATATTATCCAATGTTGATCATTATGAGAGAGACATCATTGACAAACAACAACAAACATATTTGAACTGATCAACAATCATTAATAGTTCATGCTTCAAAGCCCTAGCAGTTGTACTTAACTTTTATAAAGAATACCCCCATGTGTACATGCTTTTAATATTTCACACCTACGTATAGATTCTAATTTTTTTTAGAATATATACATGACCCCCCTGAAGTAGATCCATGTATCTAAACAATATTTTTGAAGAAAACCTATGTACATATATGTAATTACTGAATCTGTCATTTGCTGCAAACACAAAATATATTTCTCAACCCTTACTATCACATGTTCATGTCAGAATATCATTATCATCATGGATTTATCATTATTTATCATAATCATAAAGGATCAAGAAATCATGTTTATTAGTCAGTACAATATTTTCAGATCTATCCAATTTGAACATCTTTAATGCTCCTTGGTGTACACCTATTTTAGATCAAACATTCATTCATAACCCATAACTTGCACACACAGCACTTTGATCTCCATCTCCTTATATAGCTTAGGCCTTAGCCAATACCTTAGGCCAATCCTTTTGTAATGTCGATGGTATTTTTGATGGGATCAAATATCCATTGGTGTGTTCATTATTATGGGCTAATACCATTGTAAAGAACCCTAGTGTTGAGAATACCATGATACAGAAACTATATGAAAATTTTCTTAACCATACCCACGTAAGTACGTGGTCTTTGTTCACAGGACCCATGTATATTTTCCAATATTTTACCTTTATCCTTACGCTCTCTTAGAACTAATATTCATTTATCCAATCTCTTTGTCAGATCTGTACTAGCCTGTATACTCGTCCTACTACCATCATGTTGACATATTTATCAAGTATGTTGTCATCAAGGACATAACATTAGTCATAATTCCAACAATCTCCCCCTCTCGACTTGATGGAAACTACTTTGGTGTTTGGTTAACACCACCTGAAAATACTTGTAAACACATATCTATACATGCCAAGATTCTTTCCCAAGTCACCAAGCATTCTCGAAACACCAAGCTTCTCTCCCCCTTTGACATCAAGGGAAAAGGGCTGACTAATGTTGAATGAAGACTTCATTCTCCTTTTGGAGAGATGAACATTGTAGATCTGATGTTGCTGAATATGAGCACTGACCATGCTCCCCCTAAGCATATGCTGAAACTTCTAGAAGATATGCAAATAAGTACATGATGCTATGACTCAGCCAAATATGACATTTCCTACCATGAAGGACTCATGCTGACATCAATCACCAAACATAGTGGGGTTACATATTTGACTCAATATTACATCCAGTGCCCAAAACAATGGGATTACATACATAATTGACTTGCCTCCAACAGTCCAAACATAACTAAATATTACAATCTTACATCATGTGTCTTTATATGACCTTTAAATCAAGAGACAAATATGAAATTTATAATCAAAACCAAAGACCTCAATAGAGAGGTAACCATAATAATCATCAATAACCATAATTCACCATATAATAATTCTTACTATGATCATTTGATAGTGGCATTATGATCATAATTTTGCAACAAGGAATTCTTAAGAATTAATAATGCCAATAATGTAATATTAGAAAAATAGCAAATGATCCCCCTAGACCCATGCCATTTGTTCACTACCAGGACTGATCATATTCATAGTAAAGTCATCAAAGAAACTTCATCAATCAGTAAGACAATCAAAGTAGCAATGTAATTTAGCAACCATCATAAGCTAATATTACTTCTAAGTTTCATTTGAGCAACAATAGATTGTAACTTGTTAGCTTCCTGCTGCAGCAGGTTACTCATATTTCATGATTGACATTTTACAGGCCAAATATCATACTTTGCATGCTGCAATGCTCCATATTTGCTAAACAGTCACCAAGGAAAGAAGGCTACTCAAAGTCCATCTTTTGCAGGCTAATTTTGAAGATTTACTCCATTTTTGTACAAGTCTCAGTTAAAGGGAGGTCCAAACAGCCTAATCTTGGTCTCCCTAGGTTTCAATTTCCTGTTTTAGAATATAGAGAATGAAAATCTGTCCAAACACCTTAATCTTGGCAGATTCTTCGATAGGTAGAGAATCAAAGGAGCCCAAATGCCTAATCTGGGCCCTTGGAAGAAATAAGGGTAGTTTGTATATAGGAAGGCATAAGAAAGAAAAATTGTAATGCTGGGTCTGCAAGTCTAAGTGCACCCAAACCAAAAAGAAGAAAAAAATGTTAGGCAAGTACGCTGGGTAGGTAGTTTGAGGTTGCAGAAGGTTGATTTGTGATCAACTCCACATTTCTCAAGTGTTACATTCATCCAGGTCACAGTCATCAGGCAGTTCATGTGAAGAAGCTCAAAGCAAGCATAACTAACTTCCCTTTCTCCATCTCCCCCAAATCATTAACTAATTTCCCCAAAAAGAGGTCAAGATCTGCTTGATATATCTTAGTTTCATCATTTTTCATGTCATTAGCCTGGGTGAAGATCTACTTCACTCAAAGAGGATCCATACTTTCTCTATAAGGTTCTATCTCCCCTTTGAAGCCTAAGATCTCTAAAGCTTAGCGCTTTCTTGTCATCTTCATGTTAACTACTGACACTATTATTTAACTCCCTATATTTTCCCCATCCCCCTACTAAAACTACGTAGATAACCCCCTTATGTAAATATCCCCTCCCCCTGGTTGAAATATAACCATTAGTACTTCTCTGGGAATTACTAAGTCACCTGGACTTTAGTAAGAACCCTCCTTCTGCATAAATTTCCATTCCCAAGATTTGGATCCCTTCCAAACTCTAAGAAAACCCTATCCAAATGCTAAAACCCCCTCGTGCATTCTTCTTTGGAAACTACTAATGTTTATTTAATAAGTTTTCAATGCACCAACACCAATTTAACCCATTTCCTAAAGTTTTTAACCCACAACGCCACAGAAAATTAAACCTTTAACACACACGCGCTTTTACTAAACCCCGCACATCTCCCTTCTCTGTCCACCGTCGGATCGCCTCCCCCAGATCCGACAGTCCTTGTTCACATCGCGCGCCCCATAAGGTTACAACCCGATGTCCGACGGTTTTACCGTCGTACACCGGGACGCGTGGCAGCCTCTCATTGCATCGGGCCGCCCTTGACAGAAACCACCTTTATATCAAAGACGGTCCAATGCACAGGCAAAACCGCCCTCCCCTCACATAACAGGAGTTCCAGCTCACCTTGCCACATCGCCGCTACATCACCTCCCACAGCCTGCACCTGCCCACGTCACCTTGCTGCGTGTCACTGCCACGTCACGCTGCCGTACTGCCACATCACCTTGATGACATCAGCATGCTGACATCATATCCATACCAGAGGACCCCACTGATGATGTCAGCGTGTTCACGTCATCTGCCGTACAGCTGACGTCATGCTGATGTCAGCAGCCAGAAAACCGAAAAGTCGCACAAGCGCAAAAGTCGAGCTTCGGAGCTCCGGAATGAGAAACGGAGGCAGTTTTCGATGCACGATTAGCAATATTGAGGAATCTTTAGGGAATCTTTTGATTCCTTGGCCCATTTTTCACCGAAAAGGCCCAAAAAAACCCGATTTTTCCAATTTTAACGAATTTGAAGACAGAAAGAGACCAGCAGTAATGATTAAAGAGTATCAGATCAAATTTGCAGACAGAAAGCCCGTCAAAGAGTATCAGGTAGCGGCGAAGACCAACAATGTAGCGGCAAAGTGTATCAGAGGAGATTTTCTCAGGGCTCGAGGCAAATCCAACATTAAAAGGAAAGCTCTGAAAATCAAGAAGCAATTGAAGATGCATTGAAAGCTCATCAGCACAAATGACTGCACATTAAACTCATAGAAGATCAGTGGACCAGAACTCAATGCACAGTTATGACAAAATCACTGCGCTAAGTCACATAGGACACCCCATCAACTCAACTTAATTCAGCTGCCTCTAGCACAGCCCAAAGGACTTATCTGCATTTAATTCGAGCGACAATTAGGTTTTTTAGAAAAAGCTTTTTCCTGCAGACCTATTTAGGTCAATTGTAATAAATGACTTCAGATATTTTGCTTATATATACCACCCTGAAAGATGGAGTAGGGGTTGGTTGGTGAGTTGAGCAAGGTGCTTAATCTTTGGTATTTCGACATTTTCCTCAGGCAGAGACCCGCACTATAACTGTCATATTTTCTATAATCAAAGACTGCTGAAAGCATGGATTCTCAAACTATTTGATGTGTCTAATTGACCAAGGAGTGATTTTGGAATTCCTGTGCTTCTACATGGTTCAATAAGTGTTTCTCAACTCTGTTAGCTTTTCACGTTTTGTTTTATCACCATTCCGCTATCTAAATTGCAGAAAAGAAGAATAGCTTAAGATTTGTTTAACTGCACCTTAGGCTCAATTTCTGTAATTTTTCCATGTTTTCATCAGAAATAGTTATGAACATGCATACTTAAATGATCTTGTTTACGCTGTTTCTTTTACATATGAATGAGAGTTTAGGAATTCTTAACTGCTCCTAGATAACCATTCATTCACATCTTCTCCCTGTCAATTTGATGAAAGATTCTCCATTGCCTTTCATCCTTGATCATCATTCCATCCTTTCAGTAAATTGATAACTGTCTCATGTGTGGCTATCCCGCTCCTTAATTCTCTTGTGACCAAGAAAACACAACAGCAAGCCTTAATCCATGACTCCATGCCCAATGGTTTGAAACTTATCACACCTTACCTTGCTTCTCTGCTTGGAATTTTCTACCTTCCATCCAAACAAAACAACAAAACCCTCGGACCTAACAACTAGCCTAAAATCATCATCAACAAAGTTAAAGCATTAAGAGGGAGCCCTCTCTAATTGCAGGTGGGCTAGAACCTGCAGTCCAAAGATTGGTTTGTGGTTACCTTGGTCGTATCCCTACAGGAGCCTAGGGACAACCTGAGTGTTAACATAATGGTGACTCCACTGGGGACCTCCTCAGATAATCTCACTAAACCAGTATGCAGCCCCGCAGAGGAAGAAACCGACCTTTGAAAGCTTCGGTTGACCTGTGTTTTTTAGAAAAAGTTCCCAAAAAATAGAGTAGAAGCTGGCTCCAAAAAAGCAAACGCGTAATACACGATCAAATCCTGATCCAAATAGCCTAGCTGTTTTTGAAAATCCGAATTTAATTCCTAAGATCATTAGAAAACAAAAGCAAAAAGAAGACCCAACTACTGTGAGTCCTGAAACAGTTCAACCAAGCAGTGTTCCAACCCCTGTCAAAGTTTTATTCCAGTCAACCCCAAGTTCCCCTGGCTCTTCACCCCCTTCTCCAAGTAGCTCTTCTACACCTCCATCCCATACTCCTGTTACCACTACTACTCCTTCTACCCCGGTTGTTCCTGTTATCCTTGTTGCTCTAGCTTTTCGGCTTATCCCCATCATCATGGCTAGATATGCCCCCTTACAGTTGCCTGCTAATCTCGGGGCTATGCCTCAGGACTACCAGACAAAAATCACCTATTTTGATGGTACAAACTCCTGCACGGCCCTACAGCATATGAAGAAAATGCAGGATTATTTCGAGAGTTATGAAATTGATGATGACAGTGTAAGAATGAAGATTTTTATCCAAAGTTTGACTGGTGATGTCAGAACCTGGTTTAGGGCACTTACACCCAATTCCATATTAAACCCTGAAGCCTTATACCAAGCATTTATTAACAGATGGGAGAAAAAGAAAGACCCCCTGCTCATACTATCTGAGTATGATACTATCAAAAGAGGACCTCAGGAAACAGTTTTGGATTACTGTGCTAGGTTTAACAATGTTTACAGTGCAATACCACAAAATTTAAGACCTCCACCTGATCTCGCTTTATACAAATTCCCAGATGGATTTGATGCTGAGATGGAATATTAATTAAGGGAAAGAGCCCCTCAAAGCCTTGCAGAAATGCAAGATGTTGCTGTTAGTGTAGAGGCAAATTTGATTGCCAAAAGAAACAGAGCCAGAACTGAGAGAAGAACCATCTTCAAGGAAGAACCCTTAGCCTTCGATTAGAAGCTAGATGTGATCATTAGTGGCATCCATAGGCTGGGAGATAGAGTGGACAATGTTGAGAGGAAAAATTCATGGGAAGGCCAACAGCCCAATGCCATAAGGAACCCGAACTTCAGAAAAACTCAAAACACAAACGCTGGAAGGGCCAGTCCCGACCATGATATTAGGCCGCCTTTCCAAGAAAACTATGCGGAGGCATCTACATCCACTGAGCCCACAGATGGGACTCATATGAACTTGATAGATTCAGAAAATGAACAGAAAATCTTTCTTACTAAAGAAGACCGACCATACCCTGATGCAAAACAATTTCACACCAAGTCGGGAGAGTCATTCGATTTTAAACAAGGCTATGATACTGCTGTGTATGAAGTGCACAAATAGTACAAATTGAGAACAAGGACCATTGATGTCCCTGCATCTAGCAAAACAAAAGATAGTAAACATCCCAACAAAATTAAGGTCAATATCACCACAAAAAATCCAGCTGATAACTCTGTCCCGAACCCGCATTAGGTAACTGTGGAGGATATAACAGAAGCACACTCTCCTATTGATCGGCCTCTAGCTCCCTCCTCCCCAAAAGAAGATCTGAATAGCACTCCTAAAAATCTCCCTAAAACAGAAATACCACAAACTCTCATACATCATGACATTGACATTCCAAAAGAAAACATAAAGAGTATGCCTGAAAAAGAGAAATTCGCCACTATCAACGCCAAGAAATCATTGGAAAAACCATTCAGTTTAGAAGCAGAGATTGGAAAACTCAAGATATCCATTCCCCTCTCAGAACTTTCCAAACATGATGTATATAGGCAACAAATTCAAAGGTCACTTCAATTACCAGAGGTCAGGGATGATGTAAACGTTTTAGACGACACCCCTGAGCTGCTGTTTGGTCCAGAAGTTAACGGAAAATCAACATATGGACCTGTTCCACCTTTTTATGTCAGTCTGCACATACATGACAAAATATTGCACAATGCTATGTTTCACTCAGGTGCCTCGCATAACCTTATGCCTAAAGCGGTGATGGAAAGATTGAACCTTGATGTCACAAGACCGTACAAAGATCTCTATTCCTTTGACTCAAGTCAAGTCAAATGTTTAGGCTTGATCAAAGACCTTTGTGTCTCTCTAGTCCAATTTCCCAACAAGACAATCTTAATGGACGTAGTAGTTTCTGACATTCCCACAAAGTATGGCATGCTCCTATCCAGATCGTGGGGAGCAAAATTGCAAGGGTCCCTTCAACTTGACCTCTCTTATGCCACTATATCTGTCTTTGGGCAACCAAAGAGACTGTATAGAGAAACGCTGATGAAGTATGTGGTAAGCAGTGAGGAAAAGCCCCAAAATTTTCCAATTTACTCAATCCATTCTGATATGGATTCTTTTATTTTATTTAATGATAACACCAACCCTCGAACTGGTGATAAGCCGTTATCTTTGGAGCAAGGAACGTACATCAATGAGGAATCGGTTGCCAATACCCATGAAATTGTCTCAACAACCAAGGCAACCAACAAACAGCAAGAAGAACACCCCAAGACAGAAATTGTAAGTCTGCCCCATCCTCAAACAACTGAAACTCTCAATACAAACCTCAAACAAGAAGTCACATGGTATTTGGAGTTTGATGGTTCAGTTAACAAGTTAGGAGCAAGGGCCGGAGTATGGATTTACAATACACATGATAACCACGCACAAGGCCATGCCTATAGACTCAATTTCAGATGTACAAACAACATGGCAGAGTATGAAGCTCTTCTCTTAGGCCTTCAGTTGCTCAAAGTCCTGGGAGCTACTAAAGTGTCCATCCTAGGTGATTATGACTTGATTATACAACAAATGAAAGGTATCTTTGTCGCTAATGATAGTAGAATGACAGCTTACAGAGCTGCTGCCACCAAATTACTCAATACCTTCAGTGAATTCAGGCTTGCCAAAATTGCACGAGATCATAATATTCATGCCCATAATCTAGCAACCTTTGCTAGCACATGCAAGCTTCCCTTTGAACCAAATCACCATTTCACCGCTGAAATAAAACACAGACCTTCGGTCCCTAACAATGTCAAGGACTGGCAGGTATTTCAAAATGATGCCCAGATTAACAATTTCCTCACTCTGGAGGGCGAACTCTCCAACACAAACATTGACATGGATGCCATGAACGACTCACAACAACTAGCAGAAGAAAATCACCTGACTGTAATAGTTGCAACAGCTAAACAAATCCTTAACCCAACTGTTTTTAACAATAAAAACATAGAACAGCTGAAGCAAATCTGTTTAGAGGAAACAACCAAAGCAGAGGATGAGTTTATTGATCTAAAGACTAATGTTCTACCAGCCAGCCTTACTCCATTAGAAGACATGTTTGATAACAATGATGTGCCCAAAAAGCCAAAGATGGAACCTTTGAATGTTGCTATAGAAGAACACAACATAGGAACAACAGAGCATCCCAGAATGATTAAGCTATCCAAAAATCTGCCCCCTGATCAAAAACCGAAATACGTGGATTTTTTCAAAGAATTCCAAGATGTATTTTCCTGGAGTTATGAGGACTTGAAGTCCTATGACACCTCAATGATCCAACATACCATTCCCTTAAAACCAAATCAAAAACCATTTTAACAGAAACTTAGGAGAGTCAACCCTATGCTCCTCCCCCTTATTGAAAAAGAAATAAAGAGAATGTTTGAAGCAGGTATCATTGCACCCATCAGATTCTCTGAATAGGTATTCAATTTAGTTCCCACTAGGAAAAAAATAGGAGAGATAAGACTGTGTGTAGACTTGAGAAATTTAAACCAGGTCTCTCTAAAGGACCACTACCCTTTGCCCAAAATGGACCATATCTTACAAAGAGTAGTGGGTTCCTCGAGAATTTATTTACTGGATGGATTTTCAGGATTTAATCAGATACTTGTTCACCCGGACGACCAAGACAAGATAGCCTTTACCACACCGTGGGGAACATCTAAATATATTAAAATGCCTTTCGGACTGAAAAACGTTGGTGCTACCTTTCAAAGGGCAATGGATATTGCATTTTCCAAGGAGATACAAGATTTCCTCATAGTTTACCTTGATGACCTGACCCCATTCTCCAAATCTGACCAAGAGCACCTTAAGCACTTAAGGAAAATATTCATGACCTGCAGGAAATATGGCATTTCCTTGAATCCCAAGAAGTCACTGTTTGCCCTTGAGGAAGGCAAGCTTCTAGGCCATATCATATCAAAAGATGGGATTAGAATTGACCCGGAAAGAATTCAAGCTATCGTCCAAATCCCCTATCCAAGAAACATAAAAGAACTGCAAGCCTTCCTTGGGAAGATCAATTTCCTAAGGAGATTTATCCCAAACCTAGCTGAGCTAATAAGGCTATTGAGTAACATGCTAAAGAAAGACTCCAAGGTAAAATGGTCTCCGGAGTCCAAGCAAGCTTTTGAGAGTATCAAAACTGCCTTGACTCAAACACTTGTCCTCACCAATCCTCAATTCGACAAAGACTTCATCATTTTTTCCTTTGCACCCGAGCACACTATAGCCGTTGTCCTTTCGCAAAAAGATGATCAAGGTAATGAAAAGCCGATTGCTTTCTTCAGCCGAGCTTTGAGAGATGCACCCTTGAAATATCAGATTATGGAAAAGCAGGCCTATGCCCTGGTCAAAGCCATCAAATATTTTAGAATTTACATCTTATACTCCCACGTGATTGCCTATGTCCCTAATGCTATGGTAAAGGATATATTAACTCAGGAAGGGCTAGAAGGAAAAAGAGGCAAGTGGATTGCCAGCATCCTTGAATACAACATTGAAATAAAACCCACCAAGCTGATAAAAGGACAAGGTTTAGCCAAACTTGTTGAGATTGCAACAAGATGATGGAGCTTAGTGAAAAGAGTCGCCTTCACTAAGTGGGCCCGCAGGCTATTTTTGGCGCAAGTCTATTTTTAGACTATATCTATTTTTAGACATATGGATCATGTCTATGGATTGCAGGTTGCTGTTTATGGATGATTGATCAAAGTTGGAAAAATAGATGGACTTCTATTTTTGATGAAAGTGTGAGTGATCACAGTGTGAGTGATCAAGTCTATTTTTAGACTGGCTGTCAAAAATAGAAAAGTCAAATATTAATATCTCACAATAATATTTGGACTATAAACTTTGTCTTATTCTCTTGGAGCAATTCAGTTCGAGCTTACAGATGTGGCACATGCAATTGCATGAAGGAAATCCGTGGTTCTTATGGGTTAGTTGAATATTTGCATGCATGACTTTAGTTAGAACTCAAGTGAGTTGAGTTTAGTGGACTGGAGGTGCAGTTGATGGAGTTGTGTTCAGTTTAGCTTTGTTAAACTGGTTGTATTTAGTCTAACTGGC
>APFE030970954.1:0-15518 GCA_000404065.3 Pinus taeda | reverse complement strand
AATAACCATAAAAGGAATTTTTATACCTAATGACTAATGATGGTATTCCTTGATTGCTAGGTTGAGAAATCTTTCTTTTTTACTCCAAATTCAACTTTCTATTCTACTGATAAAAATTGATTATTCTATTTTTATGATCAGCTACTATATGTCCAAAATTTTAGCAAGTGAGGCACTTGATATCCTCCAATGATGAAGTGAAAGATCTTCTAGTTGAGAATTATTTTCTTGACTCTCTTCTTGGTTGTTGATTCAATTTTTGGCCTCATTTCTTGTTGGAGTCATTTTCCTTGAAAGTCCTTTTGGATGTTTCCTTAGAACTAGATTCTCCTTCCATATGATTGTCTTCTTCTGTAAATCGTTTCTCATTGAAAACACCCCAGTTTCTAATCTTTCACATTCATTTTCCTTTTATTTAAATTATGTGCTCATTCCTTCTTCAATCCTCCTTCCTTCTTTTATTTAGGTTTTCAAACTAATAATTCCTTCCTTAAAATATTTATATATTTCTTCAAGTATTTATAGAATATTTTTCAAATCTCTATTTTTCGCTAAGAGTTTTTCTGTTTCAGCTAATACATAGCTAAGTTGAGCTTTATCTCCAACTGATCTCTCTTCTTAAAAATCTACCACTTTGATGTTGGAAGAGCATATCTCATATTGATGATCAATTTCCTTCTGAGGGGCCTTTTTCTTCTTCTTCCTTTTCTTTTTCTTTTCTCCACCATTCCTATTGGTGTCTCCTTCATATAAGGCCTACAACCTTTCCCAAATCTCCTTTAAAAACTTGAGATCCATGACTTTATCAAGATCCAAATTATGAAGATTGTTATATATTGCAAAATTGGCTTAGGAAATCCATTGTTGAACTTGTTTTGTAGGGGTTTCTCCTTCATATCCATTCATCACTACATTCCAGACTTTAGATCCAAGTGCAGATAACTGGAATTTCACCTTCTCTCTCCATTCTTGAATTTTTTGGACTAAGCATCAAAGCACTTTCATAACCCTTGATTCACCCAGATCCACCTTTCAACAATTAAGTTGCAACAAAAAACACCTACTCTAATACCAATTGTTAGAATCAGATCACTACTAAGAGGAGGGGGTGAATGGGTAGTGATAGAAAATATACAAATTTAAAATATTTTCGCAAATTAATTAATCAAACATTACACAACATATTTTCAGTAGATTTGATCATATAAACCACATTAAACAATCAACATAGACATCATATCAGGCATACACATAGGAAAAAAAGATATCTGGTGGAGTGTTGGAAACTATATCACTACTAAGTTGGGGTGAAACAGTAGTGTGGCATTTTAAAAAAATTTCACCAATTATTAATATTTTTACCCTTCATGTACTAAAATAAAAAACCATAGATCAAGTCATCGATTTAAAAATGCAACCATAAAAATAATCAACACATAGGACACATGTGTTTCTGATGGAAAGCCCTTCCCTGGGAAAAAAACCACCTTGTTTCTGCTATGTTGCTCAATTCTTTTATTAAGTGTTGAAAAAATTATGCATGGATAAGCTCACTCCTATGAGACAGAAGAATCAACTTCTTTCACATTATGCTGGCACTATCAAATAAGAAATTGTTTCTCTCTCGGATGTTTAGACTACCATACGTTGAAGGCTCCCACGATCAGTTGATCCTCATATGGTTACTCCTGAACTAACAAAATGACTCTAGAGACTTTGATCTATTGGTTACCACCATGACCAATGAGCCTCACCTAGCTTCAGCCGAACTATCCAACCACCATTGGATGGATAAATCTCTTCCATCTATAGAATCCTCCAATCATTGTATACTTAAAGCCTCCATGCCTTCATTTCCTTCACAAGAGCCTCGTTTCATATATTTTCAAACTGGACTATGAAAACTTGCTCAACATGAGCACTGCAGCAACCGAGCATGAAAGCTCAATCAAATATCGAATTTGTAGCTCTAGTTTCCATCAAAAACTCCACACAAGCTGGAAAAATCCTCCTCAAACTCTACCCAAATCCTCACTGCATCTTCTCACTCAATCCACAAAATCATGGCTGAAACATACTTCATCTCACTACTACTACAACTGCAAACTGCTTAATAAATTTTTTACTAGACAATAAATGGAGCTTGTAGGCTCTTCTCCAATCTCTCACTCACTCCACACAACAACTAGACAATCAACCATACTAACAATAAGCTATCTTCAATAATAAGATGAACCCAAGTGCTCAACTCAATAATTACTCAGAACAACTTGGCTTCACAACTCTGTTCATAAGCTATATTAGATCCAAATTCATCTCATTGACTCAATCAACCACTAACTTGACTATATTTTTTTATCTTTTCAATTTTAATCAACTTCTGGAGGTCCCATGAGTGTTTCCAACCATAAACCAAAAAGTTCCAATCAAGGATGTCGACAAGACACAAAAATTAGCTCAATAATGTGAGGAATGTGGAGAAATTCTCGTGCAAATCCCTGGTCACTCCCTTAGCATTGTCCTCTAAGTGACTTGAGCTATAAATGCTCCCTTGAGCCTATCCTGCAAGTGATTGGAGCCTAGAACCTCTCCCGTAGGCCTTTGTGCATGCAACTAGGGCTAAAGCTCAGTAAAATCATCAACCTCTCAGCTCTAAACCACTGCCACATGTTCCATCGTCCTCTCTAGCACATGACCACTCCTCCAAGCCTCTACAACATGTATGCAACTAATGAAATAGGCGAAGAACAACTTAGGTACTTGCTAGACCTATTTTGCAAACTTTAGCACCAAGACCAACACCTCCAACTCCTCAAGTAGCAACCACAACATCTCTAACACCTCCAATACCTGTAGTAGCATCTCCATCACCTGTAGTAGTATCCCCAACTCCTACAACAACAACATCAAGGAATACAATTGCCTCCATCACTGGTAGAAGCACCTCCAAAACAACCAACCACATCTCACACATGTAGCAGCATATGCAATGTCTCCAAGACATGTAGAAATATATGCAACATCTAGAGAAGCACTCCAACCACCTACAATAGCAACATATCCAAGCTACAACACAACATCAACATCCATAGCAGCAATCTAATCCTCCTACAATAGCAACATCTCCAACCAACTTGACATGTCTGGAATCCATCTCCTCAACAACCACAACATCATCTCCACTAGGTCTAGTCATAAGTATGTTGACATCAATTCCGACTAACAAGACCATCACCAAAGCATCCAACACCAAGCACTCATCATACATGCATAGGACCAGCAACACCAAGAGTTTATTGACATCAATTCCAACACAACAATGCCAACAAACTCCCCCTTTGGCATTGATACAACCTCAATACAACATGTGAGGCTAACCTCTAACCATCCAAATCTCTCCCCCTTTGACATCAATGGTAAAGGGCCATATTAACACTGAAGATCAATTTCAATAATGTGTCGGAAGAGAGGAAGACTCCCCATGCCATACACAACACCATACTAATACAACATAAGAAGTATCATTTTGAAGATAATCATGTAAAAACAAGGAAATCGCCTGCCAAACCACTAGCCAATGCAATGCCATCAATGAAGACTGAAACATGCTCCCCCTAAGCATGTAATGGATTTGCAATCAACACTCTGCTTGCTGAAGAAACACATATGTTGACTGCAATAAGCCTACTTTCCAAGTGCAAGAGACTACTCCTCATGGACCATGACTCTAACTAACTTTGGACATGATATACAATACATTACAACATAATGCTTCATCGAGCATATACCTAGTTGTGATAAGTACATGGAACATACATATGATTCCTCTATGCCTATCACCAACCATGATTCTATGGACCCAAGTTTACATCATGCACCTAATATGTGAGGCTACATCAAAGATATACAACATGAAACAAGACTTGGACTCCACTTGACCCATACATAGCTAATGAAAAATAATAGTAGACATAATGGGTCTTTCCATGAGAAATAAGACCAAGATGATACAATAATAGTACATGGCTTTTACATCTACACACAATGTGCTCTCATCAATACATGGCCAAAACATGAAATATCATGAGTACATGGAAAAATGAGAAATGAATATGTTCTCCATATAGCAACAGTAATAAAATGTAATGCATGGCGAGTGTATCAAATCGTAAGACCTCCACGAGCTCTGACATAAGCTCTCCAAATGTAGCAACAAAAATAATAAGTACTAACAACATAATATGCTATTACATGGCCTCTCAACACCTTGGCCATCATCATCCCAACAATAAATATCCTGCAACAAGATCACCATGCTCCACATAGATACAACAATACCAATATGTCGTAGTAGTAGCAGCAAATATATCCTCACATCAAATTCTCTCTCCCCATGAGAGAAAAACCAAGTAGCAACATCCATCATGCAAAAAGAATCATAAGTAGTAGCAAATAATTATCCTCATCATAGGTTAGCAACATATAATCAATGAGGCATAAGCAATAAGTCAGTGAGAAGCAAAACCATATATTCTCCACATATGAGAAACAAGCATTGTAACTCATCCATCCAACAATACATGAGAAGCAATATGATTTCGCCATATATGAGCAACAATATAAATCATCATCTCTCAACCATGTAAAATCATACTATAGGAAAAAACATATTCTCTTCATGCAGCTACAACACATGAATCATCCATCTAATACATATCAGCAACATGTATGATTCATCTAGAAATGAAAATATAAGCAATAATATGCATAATCTAGATGAACTATCTCCAACATATCATTTTATCTCCATGGCAGCGACATATGAATGACAACATATGACATAAAGATCAACTATATTGTGCTAAACATATGATATTTTCTACTATATGGCAGCAACATCAAAATATCTTCCCTGCACCAAATCAACGTCAAATATATATGCACTGCAGAGGAACACAATGGAAACACTCTGTTGATCTATTAGGAAGCACAAATGTTCCACCTGGATGTGTAATCCCCCATCACACCTAGACAATGCACATAATAATGCCTTCCATAACACCATTAACATCAATAAAATCAAAACAGATAACTACTCCAAAACTATCTACGAATGTGCATGGCAACTCCAACTAAAACAAATTGGAATATAAAAAGAGCTAAAACTGGAAATAACACTTCAAACCACAAGGACTTCCATTGAAGACATGCATCTCTAGAAATGCAGATTTGTCGTCTCATACTCTTCCCCATATGTCTGCATAATTAATAATTTTTCATACAACTCATAATGCAACCATATGCTCTCTCTGATACCATGCATGCCTCAATTTTTTGTGGGAGACCCTTGCTACTCTTTTCTCCTCCCAACTTTCATTTGTTGATCCATCTTCTTCTTATGCAGTTGCCTTTGCACATTCTCCTCTCTCTGAATGGATCGTCTAAAACACATGGGCAATTTGCAATTCTTGGCCTTATGGCCAACATTGTCACACACAAAACATCTAATGTGACCAAGGAATTGAGGAATATCTGGATATATTCTGCTTATTTGATTTTTATTTCTTGCATGTGCCCTATAGTCAATTGCTCCATGGCCAAAAATCATTGCATGAGAAACAATAACCATAAAAGGGACTATTATACCTGAAAGATGGATATTTTCTTTGCATGCACGCTTGATGTGGCTTCTTCTTTGATTGCTCCTTTTGATGAGAGAGTTTGATCTCTCCATTGATGCATTGTGTCCATGAATTCCATAACTATAACACTTTCCAATTATATTCTTCTTCTTTGATCTTTGTCTCTTGTTTTGTTGCTTCTTGCATGACTTATGAATCTCATTATTTTTGTTGTAAATAGGTGCTCCAAGAATTTCATATTTTCCTGTAGATGCTTGCACACTAGTTTTGAACCTCTCCAATTCTTATCTTGTGGAAATTTCTTCACCCTTAAATTTCTGACATTTATCCTTCAACTCCTTGTCTTCAGCCATGAGCCTTTGAATCTCAACTTCTACTGCTTTCACCTTGGATTTCTCATCATTTTTGTAACTGATGCTTGATCTATCACTACAATCACTAGTGCTTTCATATTCTTCTTGTGAGGAGGACTGATTTGTTACTGCAATAAGAGTTGAATCCTTTTCATTTTTCTCCATTTTTGAAAAATGCAATTTTCCTCCAAGATACAAGTTCTACAACTTATCCAACATATATTTGGCAGTCTCATAATGCTTCACACGCATGCTATCAGATTTTGAAATACCATTCAAACTGATAATTTTTATCTAAATCATTAGATTTATATTTAACACCATATTCAAGTGATATCAAAATATCTTCATCAATAGATAAAAAAATATGAATCCAAATTTACTCATCAAGTTGCAAATTTACCTTCATGAAGTACTGGATACCTTATTGGTCCATTTTGGTAAACTTGTAAAATTTCTACCAAAATCTCCAAGATCCACTCTCTAGCGATCAAGTCGCAATCGAGAGCCCCCGCTCTGATACCAATTGTTGGAGACTAGATTACTACTGAGAGGGACGTGGGGGGTGAATCAGTAGTGTGGCACTTTTGAACTTTTTCACCAATTATTAATCTTTTCACCATGCATGTACTGAAACAAAAAACCATAGATAAGAGAATCAAAATAAACATGCAACCATAAAAATAATCAACACAAAGGACACATGTGTTTCTAGTGGAAAGCCCTTCTAGGGAGAAAACCACCCTACTATTGTTCCGTTGTTCAATTCTTTTATCAAGCGCTAAAAAAATTATACATGGATAAGCTCACTCCTATGAGTCAGAAGACTCAACATATTTCAAGTATGTTGACGCTATCAGACATGAAATTCTTTCTCTCACGAATCTTTGGACTACCTTCCACTGAAGACTCCCACGATCAGTCGATCCTTGCCTGGTTACTCCTAAACTAACAACATGACTCTATAAACTTTGATCTGCTGGTCACCACCATGACCAATGAGCCTCACCCAATTTCTATCAAACTATCCAACCACCATTGGATGGATAAATATCTTCCATCTATTGAATCCGCAAATCATTGTATATGTAAAGCCTCCATGCCTTCACTTCCTCCATGTGAGCCTCGTTTCATATATTTTAAGACTGGACTCTATAAACTTTCTCAACATGAGCACTATAGAAAATTAGCATCAAAGTTCAATCAAATATCAAATTTGCAACTCCAGCTTCCATAAAAAAATTCACACAAAAACTCTACACCAGTTGGAAAACAATCTCCTCAAACTCTACTCAAATCCTCACTACATCTTCTCACTCAATCCACAAAATCATTGCTGAAACATACTTCATCTCATTACTACTACAACTGCAAACTGCTTAATAAATTTTTCACTAGACAATAGATGCATCTTGCAAGCTCTTCTCTAAGCTCTCACTCACTCCACACAACAACTAGACAATCAACCATACTAACAATGAATTATCTCCAATATGTAGATGAACCCAAGTGCTCAACTCAATAATTACTTAGAACTATTGGGCTTCATAACTCTGTTCATAATTTAGATTAGATTCATATTCAACTCATTGACTGAATCAACCACTAACTCCACTAGCCTTTTTGATCTTTTTAACTTTAATCAACTTTTGAAGGTCCCACAAAAATTTTCTAATGATAAACCAAAAAAATTTAATCAAGGATGTTTCAAAATTAGCTCAACAATCTTAGGAATGCAGAGTAATTCTCATGAAAATCCCTGGTCACTCCCTTATCATTATCCTCTAAGTGATGGGAGCTATAACTGCTCCCTTCAGCCTATCCTACAAGCGACTGGAGCCTAAAACCACTCCCATAGACCTCTGCGTATGCGACTAGGGCTAACGATCAATACAATCATCAACCTCTTAGCTCTAAACTTCCGCCACTTATTCCATCATCTTCTCCAACACCTTTACACTCATCCAAGCCTCTGCAACATGTCTACAACTGATGAAATAGGCTAAGAACAAGTTAGGGACATGCTAGACCTATTTTGCCAACTTTAGCACCAAGACCAACACCTCCAGCTCCTAAAGAAACAACCACAACATCTCTAGCACCTCCAATGCTTGTAGCAACATCTCCATCACCTATAACAACATCCCCAACTCCTGCAGCAAAAACATCAAGGAATACAACTGCCTCCATCACTGGTAGAAGAACCTCCAATACAAGCAACCATATCTCACACTTGTAGCAGCATATGCAATGTCTCCAAGACATTTAGAGACATATGCAACATCTAGAGAAGGACTCCAACCACTTGCAACAATAACATCTCCAAGCTACAACACAACATAAACACTCATAGCAACAATCCAATCCTCCTGCAATAGCAACATCTCCAACCAACTCAAAATGTCTAGAATCCATGTCCTCAACAACCACAACATCATCTCCACTAGGTCTAGTCATAGGTATGTTGACATCAATGCTAACTAACAAGACCATCGCCAAAACATCCAACACTAAGCACTCAACACACATGCATATGACTAGTAGCACCAAGAGTTTGTTGACATCAATGCCAACACTACAATGCCAACATGGAAACCCTCGAGGGGAAGAAAACTACCCTGTTGTTGTTGCACTACTTATCTTTCTTTTCTTATAAATTAATTTCTTTTATAAATGCTAACCCTGACTAGCTAGGAGCCACTACTCCTCTGCAATATTTTGTTGGCCACCACCATCTAGGAAGCCCCAACCCATTGTCAACTATTTGCTGGCCACTACCAGCAAGGAGTCACTACTCCTATCTTGGCAAGCCACTACTTGTCGAAGGTTCCACCCTCCTCAAATTATCAAGGCCATGATTTCATTCATTTTCATACTGGACCCCAAAGCAAACAAACAAACTTTGCAATACATAAATAAACCAACTCACTCTACAACATATAAATAAACCAACTCTCTTTGCAACACAATCTCAACCTCTCTAACTAGTGCTCACTGCTACATATATTCAAACAACTTCATTATGAATTGTAGCTCAACTAAACTCCAACACTAACATATCATATTTATGCTAATTTCTCCCTTATCAAGATAGTCTGAATCAAATATCTAATTACACACCATTTCTCTTGATGACCACATTAAATAAGCTCTCACACCAAATGCCATGGGAAAAACCCTTAGTAATTGCCTCACAAGAATCTTCACCTAGATTTATACATATCCTCAATACAACATCATCACACTAGAATACATAATTCTATCCATTTCCAACAATAGCAACACACTTGCAATCATGGTATACCCCAAAACACATCTGAAAGTTGACATCAATACCAACTAAACAACACTATTGTCAACAAAAATGATAATAACATCACTTTATTTATTTATTCAATATTTTAATTATTTTTAAATGAATAAATAGAAATATTTTAGTATTAGAAAAACAATTTAAAAATCATATAAAAAGAATTAAAATTATTCAAATTTATATCAAAACATATCTTATGCTTTTCACTTAATTTTTTTCAAAATTAGTGAAATTTTTTATACAAATAATATAACTTACATTCCAACTTTGCTAATTGAAATTAAAATATCTCCATCCTCTCTGATCTTTCATATATTATATAAACCATAACTCTTGCAAATATATAAAATAAATGAGATCTTTCATAGATTATATAAGCCATAACTCGTGCAAATATATAAAATGAATGTGTTGCAATTAAAATATCTCCTTCCTGTGTGATCTTTCATAAGTTATATAAACCATAACTCTGGCAAATATATAAAATGAATGAGAAATTTTGTTAAACAAATATAAGTATCAACTTTACTTGTTTATGTTTATGTTGTGAACTTGGTTAATGCTTACCTATTATGTTCATAATATATATATATAATTATATATATAATATATTTATATATATACTGACGTTTAAAAAGTAGTTTAATAATTGAATAGAATCGATTTTATGTTAATTTTAATTATCAAGTTATATATATATTATTATTATATATTATGATATATATAATATTATATATAATAATATACTTTATATATATTAAATATGAAATCTATTAAATTTTTATATCAAAATGCTATAATTTGATAAAAATAATGAAAGTAGTGAATATATTTATCATGCAATTATTTTTTTAATTTTATTAATTATATAAATGTAATATTTATGTTTTAATCTTCTTAAGATATATTATATATAGTTAAGATTTCATTGTTTTAGTGTGGGAAGAAAGTTTACTATTTTTGTCAGTAATTTGGAATGTTAAAAAATACTAGTGTTTGTATATGGCATATTAAAACATTATGATAATGATACAAGCATAAAAAAGCTAGGCTTAGCTTGTTTGCAAAATGAGATGTGAAGAACCATTAGATAATGTAATATTTATGTTATTTGATTGGAAATTAATTGAACACTATAAAAAATATTAAGAGTTATAAAAAAAATTAAGATTAATATGGAAATGCAATTATACATTTATCACACTAAAAATTCTAGCGTGAGAAGATAGTATACCATAAATATAATTTGGAGATTACATGACAATTTAATTCACCACATAGTAGAGCCAACACCCATTACTTGGTTCTTATGTAGGGAATCGATACATTCCATAGAAGAGTTGTGGTTTGTTAGGTTGTAGACCCAACACCCAATGTCTAGCTTTGTTGCAAAAGATAAATACACCTATTACTCCCCATATTCCAATCCCAAATCCAATCCCCAATGCCATTAATGATATCTTTTCATCTATATGCTCGAGCCATCCCACTTTAATATGGGCACTGCTATTATTATTGTCAACTTCTCCCACTGGGTTTTCCTTTTCACTGCATGAATCTAAAGGACACCCATATAAGCACTTATTCCTTTTAAATGATGTTGCACTGAATGTGGAAAATTGTGTTCCTCCGGGGATTGGCCCACAAAGGCTATTAGGTGAAACATCAAAAACAACCAAATTGTATAGTTTAGAGAGCTCTTCAGGAATCTATCCACTCAAATTATTCTTGTTCAAGTCTAACTACTCCAAAATAGATATGTTACTAAGAGATGCAGGTATTATCCCTTCCAACTAGTTGCTAGATAAATTTAGGAATCACATTGCTGTCAAAGTTCCTATGCTTGCAGGTATTTGTCATACAAGATTATTGTTGGACAAATCAAGTATTGTGTTTGTAGGTGAGAGGCATGTCAGAGTATACTCACATCCTTTCATGTGAAGTGTGATTTCTTCTTCAAAGGAAATATAGTTTGAAGACTTTACAAATCCTTGAGGCCTTTCAAAATGTAATGGAACTCTTTCACTAAATTTATTGTTGGATAAATCCAATGCATACAAATAGGTGAAATTTGTTACCCATTCAGGGATGCCACCATGAAAATTATTATAACCAAAGTTTAAAATTTTCAATAATGAAAAAGATTCCAAGTAGTGAGGAAGCTGCCCTCTCAAATTGTTTTTCCTTAAACCTAAATAATGAATACTAGTACAATTAGCCAAAAACATTGGCAAAGTCCCAGAAATTTTATTAGTGTAAGCAGAGAAAATATTTAAAAGGTAAAACTGCCATTACGTTCAGGTATTGATCCTTCTAATTTGTTCTTTTATAAATCTAAAATTATAGGGGAATCAGGACTAATAATATTGGGTATAGTGCCAAAAATATTATTATTATATAAATCTAGTAGTTTTAAATCCTTTATGTGGTTTATACTAGGCAGGAGAGATCCAGTCAAATTATTATTTGATAAAGCAAGAGAGTGAAGATTTCTTAATTGACCTATGTTACGTGGGAGA
Source organism: Pinus taeda (assembly GCA_000404065.3). NCBI lineage: Eukaryota > Viridiplantae > Streptophyta > Pinopsida > Pinales > Pinaceae > Pinus > Pinus taeda. The sequence goes on along the minus strand of APFE030970954.1, from coordinate 3,691 downwards.
GATCCAGTCAAATTGTTATTTGATAAAACAAGATCTTGAAGATTGCTTAATTGACCTATGTTACGCGGGAGAGATCCAATTAACTAGTTGTTTGATAAGTCGAGATAGTTCAATTCCGTATTGGTAATACTAGGGGGATTAATGCTACCTCTAAGGTTGTTAATGGCTAGGCTAAAAAAATATAGGTGTGTACAATTGAATAGGGTGGGAGGAATGTGGCCACTGAGAGAGTTGTTGGATAAATCAATAAATGATATGCTTTTCATCAAACCCATAACTGAAGGGATTGGACCACTCAATTTGTTTCCTCTACCCCTCAAGTCATAAAGTGAAGTGCAGTTGCCAATTGAAGCTGGAATGCTTCCACTTATACTATTGTCAGAAAACCAGAGTGTTTCCAACTTGACTAGGTGACAAATCTCTGATGGTATTGGACCACTCAAATTGTTGGCGTGAATATACAATTCTTTAAGTGAAGTGCAGTTGCCCAAAGAAGTTGGGATGCTTCCACTCAGAGAATTGGAGTACATATCGAGATGTTTTGATGGCATTGGACCCCTCAAATGGTTGAATCCAATATTCAACATTTGCAGCAAACATGCTCCACACACTCAAAATCTAACAGAAAAACGAAAATGCCTGGAGTGAAAACTAACTTAATGAAAACTATAATGATGGTGCAATATTCTATGGATGCTCATGTAAGAAAATGTGTTCCTTCACAAGATCAATAGGCCAACTTGGCTTTAAGGAGGGCAAAAATTCAATGACAAACTTCCCTTGAAACCAATCGAAAAAGTTCACAATTGCTCAAAAAAAATGAAGAAACCAAAAACAAAAATTGAAAAGAAAAAGAAAGGCAAGAACAATGTTTTTTCCTTTTTGTTTTTTAAAGAACCCAAAGAATTTTTTGAGAACACAAAGACTACTAAAATTCCAAGACCAAAACCAAGCATAAAGAGTCCCAAAATTCACAAGTTATGCACATCATTAATATAATAAAACTTGAAATCACAAAGGACTACAAACTTGCATAGATTTATCTGAACAACAATATAAAGGACTTTAGAAAACCAAAAGAACGTCAAGAAATAATTTCAAGATTGCCAAAGAGGCACTCAAAAACCATGAAAAACAAAATAGGTCAACCACAAAAAGGAAAGCAAAGCAAAACAATCCAAACGTTCGATTATAAATAAAACTGTAAACAATTGCTTGTTTTGCAAAGTCAGAACAACCAAGAACTTCTACAAGAAGCCTTGAACCCAAACCCCAAACTGAAACTTTACTCAAAAATAAAGCCCTAGGTTGACTAGGTTTTCAACAGGGAGAAGATTAGAAACTGAAAACTTGCATGAAAGTAGAGCTTTACTGACAGTGAATGACTAGAAAATAGAAAAAAACACCAGGAAACAATCTTAATTGGGTCCAATATTTTGAAAATTTTATTCAAAATAAGGTATACGCGACTGTGCAAAGACAAAGCGGCATGTATACACAGCTGAAACAAAGGAAAATCGTGTATACGTGAGTTTATTTGAAGAAATTGGTGTGTATACACTATTGTATCCTCTGAAATGCGTGAATATAAAGCTCAATAAAGAAAAACAAAAATCCAGGCCTATTCCAAAAGATTAGACTTGATGCCCAGGAATCAAACAGCTTACATACACTGTAAAAGCAAGAAATCAATCAAATGGGCCTTGATTAAGAAGAAACAACCCAATCTAGGAAAAACAAGAATGCTTTCCCCAACAAAGTCGCGAATTATGTTTTGGGTAGAATCACCCTAGGGTCTTGGGTTGAGAACCCCAACATAGTGGAGGGCATATAGCATAAAGAGACACACAAACAAGTAGTCTTAATACTTAAACAATTAAGGTTAGTACAAAAGGTCTTACCCATAGGTCCTATATTTAAGGTCGTTCTCGTAGGGTTCAAACCATCTACTTCTTCCTTGTGCTTTAAGATCTACAATTCATTCAAGGCAAAGCATATACACCAAAAATAAATGAAATCATGTTCATGATATCAAGGTTAGATCATATAAGCATGTAAGAAAATAAGCATTAACGTGAGATTTTATAAGCAAATCATGACATAAATTAATGCATAAAGACAATAATAATCATGAACGGGACAACGCCTCTTTATTAATGTAAGCTAAATAAAATATGGAAGAACTATAACTTGAGTCATCTATTGGCTCCAAGAGAAACCGTCCTCTGGATTCGTCCTGCCTAGGCCTCAGCAATCCTCCTCAATAAGTATACACAAGGATGTCATGAAGGGATGATGAACATCTCAAGAAGGAAACATGGGTTTCCTATGACTTGGGAGTGCAAACGGCATAGGGATATCTTCAGACTTGATTAGGGATGTAATAAAATATAATATCAATATCTAATCCTTTCTCCTCCTTTAGGCCTTCCCATGGAAATGTATTTATACTTCTCAAAATTAGTTTTTTCAGTTGGGAAACAGTTGGCCCATAGGCTATAGTAGGTGGGTATCGAATCAAACCTGTAAACCCCACTTGAATTAAAGGATATTATATATATATATTTAATGTTTTAACACATATGTGTGAGTTGGGTATAGGCTGACCCATGTGTACACATGCTTTCAATAGGGAATAATCGTGTATGGGATTTAAAACATTGTTTTTTAGAAAATGGACCAAGTTTGGTAGGGAAGGGTTACCCTAGGCCATATCATAGAGCATCAAATCTACCAGGAGTGGTAAATGGTGCTAGAAAACTAGTTGGGACTTCTTACTGGGGAGATCCCCTGACATGTTGGTAGGACCAACACCATCAATATAGTGATAAACCCTGACTCAATAAACCAATCTGACCCATACACAAGAAATATGAAACTTTGGCGACATCTAAACATCGGTAGCAACATATGAAAATTACATGGATTTATGAAACCATTACGTTTCAACAAAATTTGATCCTTTCTCACTCTCAAAAATACATGTCTTTAGAATTATAACAGATACAAGAAATCATGTGCACATGATAATCACATATCCTCACACTCTTGACCCTCACAACAACCCAAAAATACAATATTATCAAGCTCTCACACCAAGAAACTCACCACACATAAGAATACTATTCTCATTCAACAACACATACTCTCCTTATGACAACAACAACATACATACTCTCAATACAAAATTGCCTGCTTTACTTTTCCTATGTACTTTTGATGCCATTCTATGAAACCGACTTAATATTCTTAGAGGCCATTGCTAGAGATGATGCAAAACCCTACAAAAATGTTCATGAAAAAAAACAAACATGAACCTTCCCTGAGTATGTTGGGACTTCCCGTGTGGAAGCTATGTCAAGTAGACAACATGATTTGCTATTTTACCCTAACAAAACTTCAGAGATTTATTAAAACTCGAATACAATCACCAGCCCATGCTGATATACACAGAACCCGAGACTCATTAATTAGAAGGTTTTTCTACTTATGTATACAGTAAGAGTGTTGGATTTGACGACGTAGATGTATCGAGTGACTGATCTAGGCCAACAGAATTCTTTGTGATGTGTGCTCTAACCTCTACCATACACTCTCCAAACACACTTTACATGTGCATAACCTCTAGCAGTGATATCACTGCCATCACACCATCTTTAGTCACTCATTCTACAACATCAAAAAACACATT
>APFE030970950.1:252888-339974 GCA_000404065.3 Pinus taeda | reverse complement strand
AAAATTTAAGTAAAAGGATGAAAATGAAAAATAAAGGAGAATGCCACTTTTACTTTAAGAATTTAACATTACCATGAGGGAGCATCTGCTATATTTATATTTTTTTGCCTTCATTCCTCACCCTAACCCAAGGTGGACCCATCCCCAACAAGCAAACTCACCTAAAAAAAAAAAAAACGATTTTCTAAACAGTGCGAAGCTTTTCCGGAATCGTACGGAAGCGCCCCGCTTGCGACGCCCTAAGCGTCGTATGAAGCCTGCTTCTGTACCACGCTTTCGAATTTCCAGGAAGCGACAAAAATTTCGGAAGCGTGCTTCTGGCGAAGCTTCCTAGGCGCTTCCGTACGGGACGCGCTTCGGGGCTTAGAATGGGGGGGAGGGGGCGCTTCGTGCAACATTGGTGTAGAGGGCTCCAAAAATCCAGATCTAGGAGTTGGCCCCTAAATCTCCATGCAAATCATCCTGTGGACCCCAATTTTGTGTTTGGGGCACAAAATGGGTCTCATGGGTCTCCTAATGATAGAATAGGCTAGTTTTACTCCAACGTTGAGGGTAGAGTGAGTGGTGCTAGCCCTCCCATGTCTCAAGGGGTGAGACAAACCTCATCTAGGCCTCAAGACCAGTTGCCAAACAATTTGGTCACTACAAAACCAACTGAGGCACACTAGTCCAAGTGCATCATCTCATGAATAATGGGGGGCAAGGGGCAGATTGCTGTGGCACTGAAGGTGCCCATGTAATGAATTGATGCTTTGCAAGTGATAGGAGTCCCATGATTCTCAATGCTTTACCTGTAGGGCGTCATAATGCTCCTGTAGTAGATGTGGGCCCCAGATAAGTTGCCTTGCCCATGATGAAAACTACCTGCCAACCACACAATTTCTAGTGTTGCTTCCTCACCATTAGGTACAATTAATCATTAGTGCATCTAAGTGAATCAAGCTTGTTAATCAAGCACAAATTGAGACTTCATATGTGGCTTCTTTTCCAAATTTGGGGCTTTGATCTCGTAATAGTGCTACCTCTGTAGGCAAGAGTGGTCAATAAATGGCCCTATTAGGTGTTCCCAACGTGTAAGGGGAAAGACGGGTCTCTGATACATCCTTCAATTTGTTGAAAAGTGTAACTAGGTTCGGTCTTCATAATGACATGTAATTGTGATTTTTGTAAATGATGAAAAGAAGAAAATGAAATTATTATTATACCTTGCTTCATGGGTTTCATGAGCAAGAGTTTTTATGTTTAGTTGGCTCCCATTGAGAGCCTTAGGATTTGTCATTAAAGTATCATGAGTCTATAAGCCCTCCAAGACAAGCACATGATTCTCCTCTTCTAGTCAGCTTCAAATTGAATTAGAAGTCTCATGTCAGCTCACTCAAATAAGAGGCAACATTGTTCAAGATACACATGTCGGCTCACTCAAATAAGTGACACATCTGTTCAAGATACACATGTCGGCTTATTTATGGAGGACCAACTACTATATATAGGTGTGAAGGATCTTCACATAAACACAGTCAACAATTCGATATACCTTTGAGATTTTCAGTGGACAAGGCAAAGACAAGTTCGAATGGAACTCGGATGGGTACAATGAACAGTTTGGATATAATCACAGTGAAAGGAACTCAAATCTCACTCTAAATTCTGATGGATAGTCATAGTATACAGTTAAGATCTCCACAGAGAAGACAGTTCGGATGCCTCCCTGAATTTCGGATGGACAACAATATAAAAGAAGACAGTTTGGATGACAAAGTATAGAAGGAACTCGGATCAATAGTGAAGATACTTTAGAGACTTCGGATGTCTAAGAAAGTATCTCGGTGATAAAGAGAAGCACAGTTCAGATGAAGGTACATATGTGGTACAGTTCGAAGCTATGGAGACCACAGTTTGGTACAGTGCTTTGATAAGTTCTGTGCTATGATTCGGTTTTGGTCTATTACAGTCTCGGTATAACTACAATAAGAAGATCTCAGTGTCATGACGAGACCACAATGATAAGACGGACAAAGCAAAAGAGGAACTGAAAGGAGGAAGGAGAAGACAGTCAAGAGAACTAGTGTCTTGGTCTTGGAGTGGCTAATAGGTCAAGGGTCTTGGTCTTGGTATTTGTCAATTGGAATCTCTATAAGAAGAATTTCTGCGGGTTTTCCTCTCAAAGAGTGAGAGGTTTTGGCCCTGGCTGATAGCCTACATTTTGTGTCTCTTTTCTACTTATGTTCATGCATTGGTGGTTGTTTGATGAAGAAGAGCATTAATAACGTAATGAAGAAGATCCTAATCTAAAGTTGTAAAAAGCACTCACAAGCAGTTACTAATAAAGGGAAATCACCTAACTAATGATGCTCTGGATTTCTCAACATGGTATCAGAGGTAAGGTGTCAAAGTCAAGAAAAAGGGCATGCAATCAAAGAGACACTCAAGGATCGATTTTCAAGAATGGCATCAAAGCAAGTCAAAGGAAATTATAGAAGAAAGTTTACTTCAAAAGAAGTCTTGGATGATCAATCAAGTGTTGGATCCTCTAGTCATTGTCAAAATACCACAAAGACCCTCATCAAGTTGAAGAAATCTACAATGTAAGGTAACCCAAAGTATAGAAGCATTTTTAGGACTAAGATTACATCATCTTGGAAAAAGTCGAAACCTTAGAAGCACTTCAAATATGCACTCATTCACCACCAAAGAAATAGAAGTATCTTGAAGGCTAGAAGGCATTGTCATCATCTTCAAAAGCTATAAGGCAAGCTCCCTCTCATTGAAGCAAGGATCCCCTCCTTATCCTTGAAGAATATCATTGGAGGAAACATCAACCATCAACAAAGGGAGCTAGATCTAAAGGCGTTGCCATCATAGAAGGAGCAATCTCCTTTTATTGAAGAAGGGATTTCATGAAGATCATCCAAAAGCGACACTAATACATCTTCGTCAACCACCATCAAAGGGATCAAGTTGAAGATTTCATCTTCACTTGTCAAGTAAGTATATTTATTCTATAATCTAATTGAGTAAAAGGACTTCGTGTTTGCAAGGAGATCTATAAGTTAGTTGGGTCATCGAACTTCCTTGCATAGAAAAGGAGGATAAACATATTCCTCAAAGTAAGTGAAGTCATTGATAATGCCAATGGAAAAGTCTCTGAAGATCAAGCATTATCCAAATACATGGAAAGGGATCAAAGGGCCCAAGGGACTCTAATGAAACCAGTCAAAGGTCCCCTCATCCTATATAGCAGAATTGGAGACATCAAAGAGATATATGATAAACTGGTAGAACTACTCTCTGAAGATGCGATAAAGAAGGTCATATCACTTAGATCTGATCTACACAAACTAAAGCTATCAAAAGATAAAAGGATATTATCATAAGATCTCAATTGCAAAATCTGGGAGAGATAATCTTCATTGTTCTAAATGCACTAACTGATGAACAAGGTAACAAATGAGGATAAGAAGGCTAGCCCATTCAACAACTTGTGGTTTCTATGCAAGATAGAAGAAGGGCAAAAAGTGTTCAGACATTTGTGAAAAGGAGAGAAGAACATAACTAAGTTTCAATGCTACAAGCACAACAAGAAAGATTGTCCCCAACTCAAAAGGGGCAATAACAAGGAAGATAAATGAAGAAGTCCATTTCACCAAAGAAGTGGAGGAAGCTGAAAGAGGAAAAGCATTGGAAGCAAGAGATCATAACATCACCATAGGGAAGCATGAAGGACAACTGGAACAAAATCTATGGCAGTCAATTGTGAAGGTTATAGCTCTTGGGAACCTCATTGAAAACTAAAAGAAGGGAAGAAGTCATCCAGGACAAGTCTCATCATACATCAAGTTAAAAGGAAACATTTGTCGGATAGGGATATGCAATATCCTCAAGATTCTCTGATGGAATCTTCTTCGAAAGGTTCACTAATCTAGAGAAGAAGCAAGTGTTTCATTAGGAACTCCAACTTATGGAATTCATGGAATGATGGTATGATGACATAAGAAAATGAAGCCGATCAAGGGGTTGAAGCTCTTTTCAATCAAGGAAGCTGTTGAAAGAAGCCTAAATGACCTAAAGGTAAATAAGGTATGTATGCTTGTATTCAATATAATAAATTCGTGTTGTATGGCTGAAGGTAACATGGATCATCACTCGATCTTGAGAAGCATGATCAAAGGAAAGGAATCTCCTCCTATGAAAAATTGTCGGAAGGCATGGAATCTGGATCACACTAGATGAAATCAACATAATATGTCCTCATATGAAGTATGAGGTGGATGGCTATAATTGAGGAACTCTGATTGAAAGCTACTGGGAATGAAATATGTGAAGAAATAAAGGAAGAGATCATAGACTATGCAACAATGGAAGAAGGCATTCAACATCTGAGACCAAGAAGATTTGACTAGGAGATCTCCCAGAAAGATATGAAGACTTTGATGGAAATCTGGAAAAGATGGAGACCCTTGACAATGGATATCTTTGGGAGATATGTCAACATGTATGTAGGATGCTGATGCAAACTTGAATATGTCATGATGAAGGATCATCACAAAGGTAATTTTGATTTAAGTGTTCATTTCTTATTTTTGAACAAATATCTGGATTGGTTTATGTAGGTCTACCAAGGGAAGAACTGTGGATATCTTCCAAGAGGACTATATAAGGATGTAAGGAATAATGACATGTCTGACCCATGGATGAAAGTGATGGATGGTTTGTGCCCTATGAAGAAGCCACAAAATATGAAGAATCCTTGACAAAGAAATTCATGACATCGAAGGAAGGAGCTCTTCAAACAATTGGTCGAGGAGCTGCTGTAGGTCCCTAATTAAGAGGGAGCTTGAAAACAAGTTTCTTTCTTGGAAAAAACTTGGAAATTCCTAAGCCAAGAAGGAGCTTAGGTACATTCCTTCCGTAGGAATGAGTACATTCTGTTATTGGAATTGACATGTCCTCCCTAATTGAGAGGGAGAGATAGACACATCATTCTGGTGAAGACCCAGGAAGACACAATGGAGGATTGGGTAAACATCTGGCATTCGATGCTCTTTGAGGATGAGATACGACATCCAAGGTAAGAGTAGTCGTAGAAGACTGATATTCTTTGAGAACTGGCTACCCAAGATAAGAATAGTGCAAAGTAGGTCATACTCTGTGAACACCTGGGTAGAGACAATGATTATGGTGTCTATGAATCATTGGTCTCGCCAACATTGTGCTTTGATCATGTGGATAGAGTTGTTAGTCAAGGCCTTGCTATGTGACAATGCTGGTTGATATGATGCTATACAGATAGGTCCGATTCTTATTATGAGAAATTCTTTAGATTGAGAATGACCAAGTACCATTATGAATACCTCCTTAGTTAAGAGGGAGTGTTGAAAAGTGTAACTAGGTTCGATCTTCATAACGACATGTAATTGTGATTTTTGTAAATGATGAAAAGAAGAAAATAAAATTATTATTATACCTTGCTTCATGGGTTTCATGAGCAAGAGTTTTTATGTTTAGTTGGCTCCCATTGAGAGCCTCAAGATTTGTCATTAAAGTCAATGTCATGAGTCTATAAGCCCTCCAAGACAAGCACATGATTCTCCTCTTCTAGTCGGCTTCAAATTAAAATAGAAGTTTCATGCCGACTCACTTAAATAAGAGACACAATTGTTCAAGATACACATGTCGGCTCACTCAAATAAGAGACTAAACTATTCAAGATACACATGGCAACTTATTTATGGAGGACCAACCACTATATATAGGCGTGAAGGACCTTCACATAAACACAGTCAACAATTCGATATACCTCTGATATTATCAGTGGACAAGGCAAAGACAAGTTCGGATGGAACTTAGATGGGTACAATGAACAGTTCGAATATAATCACAGTCAAAGGAACTCAAATCTCACTCTGAATTTAGATGGATAGTCACAACATACAGTTCGGATCTCCACAGAGAAGACATTTCAGATGTCTCCCTGAATTTCAGATGGACAACAATATAAAAGAAGACAGTTTGGATGAGAAAGTATAGAAGGAATTTAGATCAGTGGTGAAGGGACAACGAAGATATTTTAAAGACTTCGGATGCTTGAGAAAGTATCTTTGTGATAAAGAGAAACACAGTTCAGATGAAGGTACAGTTCGAAGCTATGGAGACCACAATTCGGTACAATGCTTTGATAAGTTTTGTGCTATGATTCGGTTCTGGTCTATTATAGTCTTCATACAACTACAATAAGAAGATCTTGGTGTCATGATGAGACCACAATGATGAGAAGGACAAAGCGAAAGAGGAACCAAAAGGAGGAAGGAGAAGATAGTCAAGAGAACTAGTGTCTTGGTCTTGGAGTGGCTATTAGGTCAAGGGTCTTGGTCTTGGTATTTGTCAATTGGAATCTCTATATGAAGAATTTGTGCGGGTTTTCCTCTCAAAGAGTGAGAGGTTTTGGCCCTGGATAATAGCCTACATTCTGTGTCTGTTGTCTATTTATGTTCATGCATTGGTCGCTGTTTGATGAAGAAGAACATTAATAACATAATGAAGAAGATCCTAATCTAAAGTTGTAAAAAGCACTCACAACCAGTTACTAATAAAGAAATCACCTAACCAATTTCTCAACACAATCAATAGGTGGCATGTGAATAGTGATTAAATTGATGGGAATAAAGGGGTCTCAGAGCCAAATGCCATGGGAAAAGGGGTAGCAATAATGAGGAAGGCCACATATTGGGTGCACAGATGTGGGGAGGGATCAATCTTGGTTGAATGAGTTACCCCAACCTTTGTTTTTCCACCACTCTTTGTTTTCCTTTTGCTTTTTCTTGATTTTTCTTTGTATTATTGCTCGAAGCTCTAGGAAATGAGAGCAAGCTGTGAATGATGTATAACAATTATCACCCCCTTAAAGGTGGGGCAGTTCATCGTCCACCAGGGGTTGGGACATGCATGGGTCCCTTTAATGATGTGACTGGGGCAACTAGTGGCCCTTGGAACTAGGGTGATGGCCATAATAATAAGGGGTAGGGCTCATGCTTGGCTTTTGCCCACGTGTTATTATTAATGTCCTGACCATCTTTTGCATTTTATTATTTTCTTTTTCTTTCGTTTCTTGCTTTTGGCCATGATGTGCTTTTAACTACATCAACCTTCGGGGCAATGTTTCCAGGCCCAACCCGGATATGTGGACACGGGGAGTGGGTGGAAAAATGCCCTGTGGACCCAAAGAATGGAAATAGTGAATATGGCTTGTAATGTGCGGAGGGGGGTGTTAAATATGGAATGGGAAAACAGGACCACACTACCAAAGTCAGGGTTTCCCAAGGAGTTTCCTTCCTAAAGCCATAGGCTAATAGGGGAGATCCCACGAGACTAGGATTGAATATTAACCCCCCATTTAAGGTGAGGGAACAAAACCAGAGTCAAAACCCTTCCTTCTTCCAAGTCACCTAATGATCCATGCCAAAATTCCCAAATCAGAAACAAGCATAAGCACTTGATTGCACAATGAAAGGCACACCTTTTGGGCTGGATTGCCCGCCTTCTAACATGTGCTCTTGACAAATGGGCTAGGAAACATACAAGTGATGTAGGTGGCATAGATAAAGTGGCACATCACGTTGGCTACCAGGTGGTTGTTAAGGGCTGCTATAACTGATCAAGGTAATTTTGTGCTATTTTGCCCTAGGGTTTTAGCAAGACTTATGTGTAGAACATGCAACAAAATATAAATTAACACTGCAACTATGCTCACAATGTGATTCTGTAATTTCCAACTGTGATGACACTACTACAACATTGTTGGGTAGCTCAAATAAAAATCCAATTCATTTTACAGTGCTCCAACCAATTACAACATGCTCAATACAAATTTCCCAGTTTACCACAATAGATTACAATTCAATACTCGTATCATCGATTTATTAGAATAATGCTATTTAGTGTTTAATGCTCATTCTTATTAGCTGTTTCTAATTTTATCTTTCTAGCAGTTTCTTAGAAGAAACTGGTTGTCTCTATTTCTATGTCTGTAAATATCTCTGTATTACTTATTGAGCTTCATTTGCTCATGTAATTTAATTCAATCCATTCATTGATTATGGTATCAGAGCTCGGGTATTTTTTCGAAATAATGTTTCATTGTTTGAAAATTTTTGCTTTATTTCGAAATAGCTCTGTAGGAGTCTGAATTTTTTTTACTGAGGTGTCGTAATTTCTGAGCCGCAGTTTTTCTGAGGCAAAGGCAGTGAAAGGCAGAAGGCTCTGGTGATTGTAGGAAGTTTTACTCAGGCGTCCCACGCTCTGATGATTGGTTTGATCTGTCACTTCTGTGAGCTCAACTAAGCTCCACTATCAATCTACCCACAACAGGATTTAGCAGCTCTCTGCTGTGACTTGATTGAGGATTTGGGCTTCATGTGGTGTCGAAGGTCGTCAATTTTAGGAAGCCGCAAGTCCAACGCTACCAGTCCATGCAGGCATGACTGACATCCAACGTTACCCGATTTTTTTCCAATGATACCAGTCCATGCAAGCATGTCCGACGTCCATCATCCGATAGTTTCTTCGTGCTTTCTGCGGGAGAAGGACACCTGTTCGTCAAGAGTTCGGTGCCATTTCGGTGGGTTCACTTCTTTCTTTTGCTGAGGGTGAGAAAATCCGCCTTCCTCTGCTATTCGCCATTGCTGAGCCACTGCAAGCAATTTGGCCGCGATTTTTCGCAGAACAACTTGTGAGACTTGCTGTGGGTAAGCTTGGGCGATCTCACGAAGAAGCAACAGTGCTGGGCGTGAGTTGCACGTTTTTCTTCCCGCGTGCCTAACACGGCTCCTCCCTAGCGTGCGACTATACTTTAGCCGTCTCAGTCACCATTGTTGTTGACAGATCAGGAGATCGAACCTGCTCAGAGCTCGATATTGATCTCGGTATTTTTTCACGCGCATAATTTTTTTTATACCCGTTGTGTTGACAAGAGGACTGTGGGAAGTACCATCTTCTAGGGCCCGTAGCATTCAGTTAATCGCTAATCTGCGTGTTTATCCACTGTTTCCTGGGCAACATATTTCAATGTTATGTGAAAGAAAGGGCCTGGTCGGTGAATCATGGATACCGTCGATTGACTGAGAAAGGAGTATTCAGTCAGAATCTCTGTCAATTGACCTATTTTTTTGTGTGTGGCTCGTTTGTCAAATTTTTTTCCCGATTACAGATTTGATGTGGGTTTTGTAATAACTCAACTGGGTAGTCGTCAGAATTTTCTGGGTGCATCGTTTTCTGTGCCTCGTTTTTTTTTCAAGTCAGCAGATTTGAATTTTGTTTCCAACACCGATCAGTTTTTGTTTGGATTAGCCGCCATCTGCATTAAAATTCGTGCAGATGGCCTCGCTAACCAATTTGATGTTGGAAGGCAGTCAGCGCTTTAATGGCACCAATTATAACATTTGGAAACAAAGAATGTTGACCATTTTTGAATATGGGCGTCTTGACCAGCTCGTTTTGAACAAAGAGCTCCATCCTGGTACAACTTGTACCGATCAAGATAAGTTTGATGATCGAAATCGAGAGGCTGTTATGCTTCTCAAACTCTCTGTGACTGATGATCAATCACTGCAAATTCCTTTCGGTAAGACAGCTGCCGAAATCTCGCAACATTTGAAGGAATTGCACGAGACATTCGACAAGAGCAGAGCCTTCTTTCTCAAGAATCAGTGGTTCTCCATCATGATGGACGAACATATGTCTTTACAGGAACATCTTAACAAGATTAAAGACATTCGAGATCAGCTGGAAGCCATTGGTCAGACCATGGAGGAAGAAGATATGGTGGTCATCACTCTGAAAAGTCTACCAAAATCTTATGAGCACTTCATAGAAACACTCAACATTACCTCCACAAATGTTGATCTGAAGTTTCCGGAGTTATGCAACAAACTCATGCAGCAGGATCGTTGGAAACAACAGTTTGGTAGTGGTGCCTCATCAGCCTCCTCAGAAAATGCTTTTGCTGCCAAATATCAGTCCTTTCAGCAGAAAGGTTCTTCTCAACCTTTTGATCCTGCTAGGAAGAAAAATGTGTAGTGTAATTAATGTCACAAATTCGGTCACATGAAGAAAGATTGCCGACAGAGGATTGCTTCTGAATAGAAGAAACAGGGAGGGCCCCATCAGACAGCGAATGTTGCAGAACATTCTAAGCAGACAGAATCTGCCTTTTACGCCTTTATGGCTAAAAGGTCTTCGGATCATGTCCCGTTTTCGGCCCGGTACATTGACTCTGGTGCATCGCCATTTCTCTCACAGGCGTGACTGGTTTATTGACTTCTCACCTTTCAGTGATTCAGTAGTATTCGGTGGAAGTGAAGAGTACAAAATGGTTGGCAAAGGTATAGCTCAGATCCAGTCTGGTGGGTGCACACTCATCTTCCTGAATGTGTACTATGTTCCTGGTATGGAAATTAATCTGCTGTCTGTCAGCCAGATTATGAGGAACTCTCCACAGCTTGATGTAGTGTTCAGTTCGCACAAGTGCTCCATTATCGATAGGGAGACTAGTCTTACGGTTGCTCTTGGCCTAGACAATCATGGTCTATACAGGGTTCTTGACACTGGGGATTCTCCAGAAGTAGCTCTAGCAATTCGTGTTTCTCCCATCAATACTCTATGGCATCAGCGATATGGGCATCTAAACATGCAGTATCTCTCTCAGCTCTCTCGGGAGGGACTTGTGTCAGGGTTACCTGATATTCAGATTCAACAATTGGGAGTATGCGGCGCCTGTCAAGCTGGCAAGCAACATCGGTCTTCATTCAAGGATGGAGAATCTTGGCGGGCATCTAAGGTACTCCAGTTAATTCATGTTGATATTTGTGGTCCTATGCATACATCTTCTATTACTGGTTGCAAATATTTTTTGCTTATTGTAGATGATTTCAGTAGAAAGATCTGGGTGTATTTTCTAAAATATAAATCTGATGTATTTAGTATATTTCAGAAGTTTAAATCCTTAGTTGAAAAAGAGTCTGGCTATAATATCATAACTCTTAGGACAAATAACGGGGGGGTGGGGGGGAAATTTTGTTCTTCTGCTTTCTCCAACTTCTGTGATACTCATGGCATCAAACGTCAGCTAACTACACCCTACACTCCTTAGCAGAACAGTGTTGTCGAATGCCGCAACCGTACGGTTGTTGAAATGGCTCGTTCCATGTTACAACATAGGAATGTTCCGAACAAATTCTGGGCTGAAGCAGTATTTACTGCTGTCTATCTTCTTAACCGATCACCTACTCAGGCTGTTAAGGGGAAGACTCCCAAAGAGGTTTGGTCTGGCCAGAAGCCTAAGATCAGTCACCTCAAAGTATTTGGCTCAGTTGCATATGTTTGGATTCCAGTTGCTAAGCGCTCTAAGTTGGATTCCAAAAGCCAGAAACTCATGATGACAGGGTACAGTGATCATCACAAGGCCTATAGGTTGATAGACATAGCCACTGGTCGTCTTAGCTTTAGTTGTGATGTAGTATTTGATGAAGACAAAGGATTCTTTCAGTCGCCTCCTTCTGAGCAGTGTTCTGAGGATCAACCTCACATTGTTCTTCTTCCGGTAGAACCACTTGATGGGAGGGATGATGCAACATCAGTATATTTGATGATGCACTACTTGAGCTTCCTCCGGAAAATAACCCTCCTCTTGCTGCTTCTATTGTTCCTGAGCCTTCTCCATCTCCTCCTGATATTGGTTCCTCTACTCTCCGGCCTAAATGGTGGGCTAAAACCATTGGTGATCTCTGGGATAATGAGCTCATTGAAGGTAGAAGTTCTAGACATAAGAGCAAACAACAGTCTACAATAAATTTTGCTCTTATGGTTAACCTGCACAGTATTTTTGAGCCTCAAACCTATTCAGAGGCTAAGGGTACACCTGAGTGGGAGCAAGCTATGGAAGCTAAATTCCAGAGTCTTCAGAAGAATCACACTTGGACCCTTTCTGATCTTCTTGCAGGGAAAAAGCCCATTAGCTGCAAATGGGTGTATAAAGTGAAATACAAAGCAAACAGAACCCTAGACAAGTATAAAGCTTGTCTTGTTGCTCGAGGGTTCTCACAGAAGGAAGGCATTGACTACGAGGAGACCTTTGCTCCTACAGCCAAGATGAGTACCATACGGCTTGTCCTTGCCTTAGCAGCTTAGTTCAATTGGAAAGTCCATCAGATGGATGTAAAGAGTGCTTTCTCGAATGGTGACTTACAGGAAGAAGTCTACATGACGCAGCCTCCAGGATTCAAGGTTGCCGGTCAAGAACAGAAAGTTTGTAGATTAGTCAAAGCACTCTATGGTCTGAAACAAGCTCCTTGGGCTTGGTACATGAAAATTGATCAGTACCTCACAGATCATGGTTTTCAGCGGAGTCCATCTGATGCAAACCTGTATATCAAGCATACTGGTGATGATATTCTGTTTGTAGTTGTCTATGTGGATGACCTTATCATTACCGGCAGCTCAACACATTTGATCCATGGGATCAAACAGGATTTGTGCAGCACCTTTGATATGACAGATTTAGGACTTTTTTCATTACTGTTTGGGGGTTGAAGTCTGGCAGACTGAGAACAACATCTTTCTCTCTCAGTCCAAGTATGCCAAAAATCTTGTGGATAGATTCAGAATGCAGGATTGCTACCTTTGCCACGACTGCTATGGAGCCAGGGCTCAAACTTTCAGCTCAGTCATCCTCACCACTTGTGGATGAAACTTTATTCAGGCAATTAGTGGGCAGCCTCATCTACCTCACTGCCACTAGACCTGACATCAGTCTTGTAGTGAGCTACGTTTCGTGCGTCATGTCAGCTACTAAGGCTGATCATTGGATAGCAGCGAAGCATGTGCTGCGTTATGTGCATGGCACTCTTGATTATGGACTTCTGTACAATCGAAGTTTCGATCCTATACTCAGTGGTTACACAGATTCTGACTGGGCCAGTTCGGTTGATGACCGTAAATCTACAACTGGGTATGTGTTTAGTCTAGGATCCAGTGCTATCACCTGGACTAGTAAGAAGCAACAGGCAGTGGCTCTCTTCTCAACAGAAGTAGAGTATCGAGGATTTGTTAAGGCATCTTGTGAGGCAGTTTGGCTTCGACGTATGCTTGCGGATATGCATGTTTCTTCAAGCTCCAAGCTCCAATTTTGGGTTTCTTCTCCTAGCTGCCCCAAAACTTGCCCAACAGTGGGAATTTTGGGGTTCCCCCCCTTGCGGAGGACTGCAGTCTACAGGGATTGATAGGCTATTTCGTCCCATAGGAAATTAATATCCCAGGATCATTACAACTACTGGCTGCCGGTTGGAAGAAGATGAATAGGAGAAAAGCTCTCCAACGGGTACCCACTTTTGGTGGGTAAATTCTAGCTCCAATGGGGTCATGAGCTCACCGTAGAGCACTTGATCCATGTACTCGAATGAGGAGGTCATGAGAATGTTAGCAATCTCCTACGACACAGACCAATATCTTGCACATCGCAATACAACTATTGGGAGCATGTGCACTGAGCGTACTTTTATCACCCATGTTTTTCATCAGATAGCACCTCGATGCTATTTTGGTGCTATTTTGGCTTGATGAAGGGCAAGGGTGGGAGGCAGGACAATAAGAAGAGCAAGCATCATGGAAAGGAATCATGGATGAAGGAGAGGGATCCACCTTGCGCCATTGGATCCTCTCTTGTAACCAAAGAATGGAGAATTCAATAATCAATCTCATGAATTTTTGATGAAGAATAACCTTAGGCATATCACTCTCATTGGTGACCCTAAGGACATGTAAGGAGTGACGGGATGAAAGAGAGACATGATCATCATCAATGTCATGTGCGTCAATGTGGTTACTAAGCTCCAATGCTTGTCCTCAACATATGTGTTTGGTTCTATGTTATTGGAACTGAACTAGTGATCGAATTGGAAAACACTATGAATCGGGAATTAGCCAGAATTGGACCAGAATTGGTAACAAACCAATTTACCAAAAAACTGGTCGACCAAAAACACGTAAAATATTCAAAATTTAAAGAAAACCATCTATGCATGTGCATCCATATGAATTCAAACCATTTATACACAAATAAGCAAAAGTTCTCATTTATATAGCATGTAAGGGTGCACATAACCAAAATAGCACCAAGGGAAATCCAACGTTGAATCGAAAATACATCTACAAATAGGATCTAGATGGCCTCTAGCATCCAAAAGAATCATGCTACAACAAATACATAGATATCATCAAAATCATTGACTATATTGGGATCTTTGTCATCAATATCACCCTCTAAGCATTAAAATAAGATAGAAAACGGTAGCATGTCAAGTCAAGATTTTGTTTGAGCGATGGGTACATTTTTAGTAGGGTCATGATTGAGGAGTTTGACAACCTATGCCACTAACATCAAGGTACATAGAGGGCTTGGTGCTCTTGATTAAATGCTAGTTTTATACCCTTGTACATGACAAAATCCAATGGAAACATTGCAATCCCCCCCAATCTTGAAATCCTGAAAAACTGTAAAGTCTGCTGGATTTTAAGTGAGATCTAAAATTCTACTTTCTCCATATGGAATCCTATGAGGTCGGAACCACTGTCAAACATCCCGAGTAAAAGTGACATTTACTTTTACTTTAAGAATTTATCATTACCATGAATTGCCTAGCAATAGTAGGGCCATAGGCTTGAATATTAGGCTTCCTTACTGAAATTTTTTTGTTTTTCTTAAAAAATATTGTGTTTGGAACTTCTTTAGTGACATTGTACAGAACTAGTGGTCTTGGTACAAAAATGGAAGGTTCATTGAAAAGAGGTTGGTTCAGTACCGAACTGGCCAGTACCATTACAAAACCGACTGGTTCCATTACAAAACCAGCCGGTTCAATTACAAAACCAACCGGTTCAGTACCAAACCGGCCATTTCCGGTTCTAGACCTCGAACCGGACTGGCTTGACCCCCACACTGGTCAGACTGGTTGGTTCACCGGTTCTGATAACTTTGGTTTGGTTTCACTGCTAGCCTCCATGAAGTATGCTCCTCAATTGTGATATCCCCACTTAGCAATATTGTTAAGGCAAATATCAATCTTGCCCAATTTTGTCTTATTTCGTGTTTGTACTTAGGAGATGTGGGTTCAAAGGTCTGTCATGTCCCTTCTCAAATACATTTGTAACAGGGTGCTGCTACACAATTTGTTACAATTTTGGCTAAGGAAGAGAGCCCATCATTTTCGACTTAGGGACTTAGGAGGCAATTCGACTTTATTTGGTTGCTAGTGGAATGTGGGGGCCACCCACATGGGAGTTCGAATTGGCCCGTTCGAATAGCTTGGAGGGAAAGTTGAATAGGTGGATGGAGGGGCCCACATGAGGCTAGGGAGGCCCAAGGAATTATAAGGAGGGAGCAACTCTCATTTTGGATTCATTCTTACACCTTGCAATCAAAATTACTTCACTGTTCGCTCTGCTGTTTAGTTGAGTCAACCGATTGTTTAGCTACGAATCTCTCAATGGGGAGATTTAGCCTCTACTCCGGGGGACCATCTGTGGCTGCACTAGAGAGGCAATTCCATAAGTATTTCAGGAGTTTCAGGAGTGTTACAACACTACCATTTAGCCACAACAGGGAGTGCGTATTTCTGGCTAGCTTGAGAATATGCAAGGGGAGTTTGGAGCTATCAGTGATCAAGCATTTGCTGGGAGAGTTAGAGGATTGCGAGAGCAGGAAAGGGCCAGTCTTTCTTGCGAGTTTGGAGCCAATAGAGCCATCATCCCAGCACTCCAATTTACAGTTATTTGGGCCTGTGCATAGAGCCATCACTAGGCTCACATGGGAGTTGGAGGAAGGAATTGTAGAGTTGGAGTTGGACGGGAGAAGTAGGAGACCACTTGGAGGGCCATTTGAGGAGGATTGCTGGGGTCGGGAGAGCAGAGATTGACATGATTAATGACAACAATATAATTCGAAATTGGAGGAGGGCCAAGCTGTGAAGGGTCAATTTTTGAAGGTTGGAACCAAGGGAAACCCTTTCTGGGCTTTTTTGGGTTTTGGGCAAGGATCACACTCTTAAATTTATAGAATTTTCTGCGCAGATCCAAGGGGTCAAAAACGGGTCCCAACTCAGCTAGCAGCTAGAGGAGCTAAGGGGAACTTGGGCCAAAATTCCAAGGTCAACATTTGGCCAATTCCTTCGTGGGGTTTTCTGGGTTTAGGCAAAGGAGCAAAGAGCTGAAATCTCATAATTTTCTGAGCACGAGAAGCAGTGATTCCAGTCCTTCAAAGTCAGGAGACAAAGCAGTTTTCTGGGGCAACACAGTTCGTTTTGGTGCAGTAGTTGTAGCAACCTTCAGTTCAACATTTTCTCACCTGGGTTTTGTCATGCTTGTCCATTAAGACAAGCCAAGGTGCACCATTCTATTTTACTATTGTATTTGCTCCTGAAGAAGTAATAAAATGGCTCAGCAGTTCTCTATTTCTAGTGTTTCCATGAGTGCTTAATGTGTATTTCGTTTTTTTGATTGCTGGATTGTTTGCATGCATTGTATATCACTTACATTCCTATTTAGGAACATTACAGTGGTATTAGAGCATGATCTTGGCCCAACTGTGGGTAACTAGTAAGATCATGGGAGATTTGGGCATGTATGCACAATAACGAGTTACACCGTACACTACCCATGGCTCAAGGGAGATTCAGTATGCAGGGATTCTGGGGTGGAATCCGCTGGAGTGATGAGAGGTTGGCTCAATTGAGGAAGGTGTCAGACCAGATCCATCCTTGTCCTTACAACATAGACGTTAGAGGTGCACAAGTCGTGGGAGTACAACCATCTACATTATGTGGGGAAAGCCAACAGAATTAGGGCACCAAATCTCCTGGAAAGGAGCCAGCAGGCCAGAGACAGTTAGAGGATGAGTTAAGGAGACGATTTTGCTGGGGGAGACCCGATCTTAGACATCAGGGGCCTGAGGAGGAGATTGAACATGAGGTAGAGGACACGCAGGTAGAGGATACCTAGTGTGGCACAAGAGTCACCATTGTTGTAGGCCTCTTTGATATCACTAGTTGACACCTTGGGGGAGAAAGTAGAGCATACGCCCATAAGACCATGCATTAATGAGGTGTAAGGAAACATCCCCACTGTTGATGAGGAGCCAATAGATACAAAGGTATCTAGATCTATGACACAGTTGCCGGACGATAGTCACCTACAACTGATTGATGAGCATGTCTTGCATGTTGGGTTGTCTAGGGAGGAGTAGTTGGAGGATCATGTCGAGCCGATGATGGAGGAGGATGTGCAGCCATCCTTTGGGCTAGCCAGTGATGAGGGGCAACATAGAGACCACACGTTGGGATTTAAGCACAGTTCACTTCAGAGGCACACTGAAAGGATCTACAATGTTATCAGCCCATCCTTACACATTGGATTGAGAGAGGCGGAGTTGTTTAGACATACCAAAGGGGATGACCAGGTTAGCAGCACTGTTGGGTCACCTGTGCCCATTGGAGAGAGAGAGACAGAGCTACCTAGTCAAATCTCATGTGTTGACCTAGATAGTGGGACGAGATGGTCATAGTTGAACAAGATGCAAGATCTGCATGTCGGGCTTGTTCTATGTGCTAGAGTTTGTGCATTCGATCCCTCTCTTGGGGTTGGATGGCGAGAGATTTTGAGTTAGTACCAGGTGGAGTGGGCTAGGCTCATGGAGATTGTCGTAGTTTAGAGTAAAGCTCAGTGGGAGCATCATACATTGAGGGTGTTGGAGGCCCAAGTTGGAATTGGGATCCAGGCGAGGCTTCCTATCCAATATCAGACATGCGGGATGGCTGTGGCATTGATGAGGTAGTCAACCCCATGCTTGAGCGCATGCATTCCTTAGGGGAGCTCCAATTGGCGCTAGTGGCCAGGTGGTTTGTGAGCATAATCCATTGGTTGTTTTAGCATGTTGGTTGCGCATGGGGGCACAGGATGATTACATTCTTTGGCAGGAGTTGGTTCGAGGAGGTGGCATGGGTGGGCTACCGGACCAAATATTGTATGGAGATGATGTTCTCTCATTGAGGTTTAGGACTCAGGGGTCACAAATGATCGACACAACAGAGATATCCTCCCTAGCAGAAGTGGAGTTAGGGTGCTCAGGTCTACCAGGATGGATGAGGGGACATGACGCGTGTCATGGTGGGGTCACTATCAAAGTGGCGGACACTTTGGCACATGTAGGATACCATATGTTACAGGGTGGTATGGTAGTAGGCAGTGGTACACAAGACTACACAGAGTCAGGTTGTAGCGTTCAGTGTTATACAGAGGGATGTGGCCTAATGCTTACATGCCCAATTCTAGGCCATAGCACCCAGTGGTGTGCAGGGCTATACAGCGAGGAGCAGTGGTCTGCATAGGAGCATGGAGATACATGGTGGTATACCATAGCATGGCGATTTACAGTGTGGGGTAGGAGTGACTTGCATCGCATTGAGGACCTGCGGGGAGTGAAAGGTACAATGACACAGGCGGGACAAAGGACGGTACAGGATGGCATAGCCATAGCCGAGGGTATCCAACGGTGTACAGGGGTAGGTCGCGATGTACAGTGGCATGTCCAGGAGTACTGGGATGATCGGTGGTATGCAGGGGTGTCTAGTACTACACAACGAGGTCTTGGAGTGTTGCCTCTAGGGTGATCCTTGGACGGAAACACTAGGCGGGATAGTGAGTGGAGTGAGGGGAGCTTCATGTTGGATAGGATTGCCTGGGATCCTGGTGTTGAAGGATTCTTTCATATTAGGACAGTTTAGAGGTCAGGTACGATTTAGTGGCACATCTGGGACCCTGGCACACTTTGCAGTGACAGTGGGGAGAAACAGTTAGAGAGGATGCTTGCCCAGGCATTGCACGAGGATAAGCGATTTTTGGTGCATGGAAGAGCTTCCCGGATGAGGATGCCACTTGCGAAGGTGAGCACATTTTGGAGCACCCAACTTTGAGGTTGCTTGAGGGCAAACAACATTTGGGAGGGGAGGACTGTCATGTCCGTTCTCAAATACATTTGTAACAGGGTGCTGCTATGCAATTTTGCATAATTTTGTCTAAGGAAGAGAACCCATCATTTTCGACTTTGGACTTAGAAGGCAATTCGACTTTATTTGGTTGCTAGTGGAATGTGAGGGCCACTCACATGGAGTTCGAATTGGCCCATTCAAATAGCTTGGAGGGAAAGTTGAATAGGTGGATGGAGGGGCCCACATGAGGCTAGGGAGGCCCAAGGAGTTATAAGGAGGGAGCAACTCTCATTTTGGATTCATTCTTACACCTTGCAATGAAACTTACTTGACTGTTTGCTCTGCTGTTTACCTGAGTCAACCGACTATTTAGCCACGAATATTTCAAGCAGGAGATTCAACCTCTACTTCAGTGGACCATCTGTGCCCGCCAGAGAGAGGCAGTTCCATAAGTATTTCAGGAGTTCCAGTGGTGTGTTATAGCATTACCATTCAGCCACAACAGGGAGTGCGTATTTCTGGCTAGCTTGAGAATACGCAAGGGGATTTTGGAGCTATCAGTGATCAAGCATTTGTCGTGAGAGTTAGAGGATTGTGAGAGTAGCAAAGGGCTAGTCTTTCTTGTGAGTATGGAGCCAACAGAGCCATCACCCCTGGGCTTTGCGCAGAGAGCCATCACTAGGCTCACCTGGGAGTTGGAGGAAGGAATTCTAGAGTTGGAGCTGGACGGGAGAAGTAGGAGATCACTTGGAGGGCCATTTGAGGAGGATTGCTGGAGTCGGGAGAGCATAGATTGACATGATCAGTGACAACAACAAAATTCGAAATTGGAGGAGGGCCACGCTGTGAAGGGTCAATTTTTGAAAGTTGGAACCAAGGGAAACCCTTTCTGGGTTTGTTTGGGTTTTGGGCAAAGATTACACTCCTAAATTTATAGAATTTTTTGGGCAGATCTAAAGGGTCAAATAGGGGTCCCAACTTAGCCAGCAACTAGAGGAGCTAAGGGGAACTTGGGCCAAAATTTCGAGGTCAACATTTAGCCAATTCCTTCAAGGGTTTTTCTGGGTTTAGGCCAAGGAGCAAAGTGCTGAAATCTCATAATTTTCTGAGCATGGGAAGCAATGATTCCAGCCCTTCGAAGTCAGGAGACAGAGCAATTTTTTGGGGTAGCACAATTTAGTTTGGTGCAGCAGTTGTAGCAACCTTCAGTTCAACATTTTCTCACTTGGGTTTATTGAGGAGAGGCCAAGATTAATTTGGCAGAATTTTCTTGTCAAATTTGAGGGGTCAAATAGGGCCCCCAACTCAACCAGCAGCTAGAGGAGCTAGGGGAAAATTGGGCCAAAATCACAACGTCAACATTTGACCAATTCCATCGTGGGCTTTTGTGAGTTATTGGTGGAGAACCCAAGGTTAATTTCCCAAAATTTTCTAAGCACCGGAGGAGGCCCTGGCAGCAGATCTTCATACCCAACAATGTATTTCTAGCCAGTTCAACATAGAGGTAGAAGATAGAACAGCATCATATTTGAGGGGGACTTCTTATTATTCATTTGGGCTTAGCTAGCTTGCCTTGAGCAAGCCCAGGTGCACTCTTTCCACACCTCATTGTACCCTCTCCATATTATAATAAAATGGCTCAACAGCTCTGTTTTTGGCTTTAAAATGGTGTTCTGATGTTTGGGTAATTTTCTGTGTGTATTTGGCTATGTTTGTTTTTTTATCATTGTACATTTCCATTGGGAATATTACAGTGGTATTAGAGCATGATTTTGGCTAGTTATGGGTCTAAATCACATAAATGCTCAAGTTCTATTGTGGACTAGAATTCCAGAGGCGGCTAAAACTCTAGTTCCACATTATTCTCTAGATTGAACTTATGCCGAAAAATGTCTCAGCAGGAGAAATTTGAAATGTTACTAGGAGCATCAAGAGATTGGCGGGGCTAAGAGTGGTTGTCAGTAAGGGGAGCAAGAAGAAACAGTAGTTGTCGACCTGCAGATGAAGGAAATAAGAGGAGCATGATTGTTGAACGAAACATTAGAAGCAATATTGCAGAGACGAAGATGGGAGGTGGAGGTAGTGACGAGATGAGAGAGAACATACCCCTGGAGGACGGAGTTCATCTAGATATGTTCCAGCCATAATTTTAAAATTCGGCCGATTTGAAACGGAAACGGCCGAGTTGATCCATTTCATTGCCTAGAAATGTGACTCGGTGGAGGAAACGGTTCAGTAGGTCGAGTCAGCCATGACTCGGCCAACTCGGCCGTTTCCGTATTGACTTGGCCGAGTCATAACCAGCTGCCTGTAACCCCATCAAAGCAGCGATTTGACATTTTTTAATGAAATTTTGAAGTTTTTGCTGATTGGTTTGGACTCCAATGTGTTTTATGAATTAGTTAAATGTTATTTGGGGTCCATTTCCCCCTCCCAAACCCTATTTAACACACTCAAATGCTCTCTACTATTGATATGCTATTCAAATTCATTGTAATGTTAAATTCTTAAAGTAAAAGTGACATTCTCCTTAATCTTCATTTTATCCTTTTACTTCAATTTTAAACATTACCATGAAATGGCTCAGGATGTCTGAGAGTGGTTCGGCCTCATTGGATTTCATATGGAGAAATAGAATTTTAGATTTATTTCAAAATTCCAGGCAGACTTATCAGTTTTTCAGGATTCAGGTTGGAGGATTGCAATGTTCCATTGAATTTTGTCTTTATTTGGGTATGGAACTCATATTTATCAATAGCACCAATCCCTCTATGTACCTTGATGTTAGTGACATTGGTTGTCGAACTCCTCTGGGATTCGCTCCCAAACCAGGAGCTTCTGAAAATGTCGCTCCCGCTCCCGTTTTCGCTCTCGCTCCCCACTTTCGCTCCTGCTTCCAAGTAACACTGAGCTAGATGATGTTAGAAACTCTAGTAGTAGCTAGTAGTACTGGTCACAGACTTTTCTTGTAGAGGCCATTTATAGCCTCCTTGGTTATGTGTTTTTGTTTTGATCTCTATATCATCATCGTGTATGTATTGGACAATGCACCAGGTGCCATTTTGATATAATGGATATATTCAGGAGCCTACTTTGATCATATGTTGTCTTCTATCTATATTCTAATGCTGTGTGTTTGGAAACATGAATGAAAATCTTTAAAATTATGTGTTTTTATAAAAAATAACTATTTAATGTATTTTTTACAACAACCGAGTCATTGAAATAGAGCTGGCCGAGTCGATACCGAGTTGGAGTCGGAGTCGGAGTCGACCCTCGGCCGAGTCGGAGTTTTAAAACATTGGTTCCAGTTGGTTGAACATGAGGCTAATGGCACATAGGAGAGGCACGAGGATACAAATAGTGTACACAAGAGTCACCCTTGTTGGAGTTTCCTTTGGTAGATCCAGTAGACAGATTGGAGGAGGCAATTGAGCACACATCTGTTGATGAGGTATCCATTGATGAGGCATCCTGGTCTATGACAGAGCTTCAAAATGACAACCACCTAAAGCTGACTAATGAGCATGTCTTGCATGTTGGATTGTCTATGGAGGAGTAGTTGGAGGCTCATGTCGAGCCCATGATGGAGGAGGATGTGCAGCCATCCATTGGGCTAGTCATTGTCGAGGGGCAGCATAGAGACCACACGTTGGGATTCTAGCACAGCTCGCATCAAAGGCACACTGACAGGATCTACAACGTTATCAGTCCACCCCTACGCATTGGATTGGAAGATGTGGAGTTGTCTAGACATACCAGAGGGGTTGACCAGGTTAGCAACAGTATTGGGGCACCATTGCCCAATTAAGAGAGGGAGACAAAGCTACCTAGTCAGATCTCATGTGTTGACCTGGATAGCGGGATGAGACGATCGGAGTTGCATAGGGTGCAAGATCTGCATGTCAAGGTTGTTCTATGTGCGAGAGTTCGTGCATTTGATCCCTCTCTTGGGGTTGGATGGCAAGAGGTTCTGAGTTGGTACCCGGTGGAGTGAGGTGAACTCATGGAGATGGTCATAGTTTAGAGTAAAGCTCAGTGGGAGGTCTTAGACACCGAGGGCACTGGAGGCCCAAGTTGGCATTGGGATCTAGGTGGAGCTCCTTATTCGATATCAGACATGCAGGATGGCTATGGCATTGATGAGGTAGTCGACCTAGTGAGTGAGCACATACATTCCTGAGGGGAATTTCAGTTGGCATTAGCAAACAAGTGGTTTGTGAGTGGGTTCCATGGATTGTATTGGCATGTTGGTTGCGCATGGAGTCGCAAGAGCTGGTGGGAGGAGGTGGCATGGGTAGGCCATCGAACTGGGCATTATATGGAGGCGATGTTCTCCCGTTGGGGTATTAGGAACAGGAGTCACCGAGGATCGACACAACAGAGATATCCCCTCTAGCAGGTGTGGAGTTAGGCCGCTTAGGATTACCAGGGCAGATGAGGAGGTGTAGATCACTTCGTGTTAGGTTTATTAACAACATGGTGGTTGCATGGGCACATATGGGATTCCCTATGGTACAGGGGGGCATGGCATTGAGTGCTGGTATCCAGGGGTGCATGGAGTTGTGCCACGGAGTTCAGTGCTATGCAAAGGAGTGTAGGAGTACGTACTTGTGTGCAATCGAGCAAGATGATGCACAACAGGTTGTCAGAGTGTTGCTGCCAGAGAGATATCCTGACAAGGGCATCAGGTACACCATTGGGTTTGGCACACCCAGATTTGGAGAGCGAGTCGATCATAGGGCTGATTGTGAGCTTCCATTTATCACTCTCTAGCATTGCACACTGACACAGGGGACTTGGATATCATCTCCTGATGCTCTCATCATGAGCAACATGACCCATGAGGTTCATCTGAGATAGTCGGACGAGACACAATGCATTGGGAGAGAGGCTTTCCAGTTGTGGCATATGGTTAGGACGCGAGTTGGTGGAGGCAGGCTTGGGGGTAGTCTGATCTCCTGCAGAGGTAGGACTTGCACCACCCTTGTGTCCACACTGAGGGTGATACATGGTCCCCTTTTGGTGAGACATTCTAAGGTGTCCCTTGAGCATGTACAACGGTTGGTGGACCATGCTTACAAGCGGATGTTTAGACTCCAGGTAGCATTGGGGAGCACTTTTAGGAGGCAGGATGACATATCCCACTGTGTGGTGTGGCTGACGCAGGGTTGTGTTGCACGCACTAGATTGGTTCGCGGTGTATGGAGATCATATATTGATTGCACGCAGGGACCTGAGACGTGTTACAGGTTGGTTCCATCAATTGTTAGGACTATGCCACAATTGTTCTGGCTGTGGGATTCAGGGGTATGGTTGGTTAATTGGACACTTTGCTTCTTGGTGAGTGGGATCAGGATGGGGGATGACCTCGCTCACCCTTGGTTTGACATGTGGGGTAGCATTGAGGCCTTGATCACATGGAAAGGCTGGTTTTCCTTGTTATTGCTATGAATCAGGGTGAGTGTTGGATGGGTAGGAGGTGACATCATGGAGGTGCTTGGTCTGGATGCATTGGGACTCCATAGATGTTTTACCGTTAGGTCCTAGGAGAGGTGAATACAACTTGAGCATGAGGGGCAGATTGTCATGATCAGAGTTGTGCAGCGACAACATAGTGGCACCCTTTTTAGATTAGTGTGGGATTCGGGCATCATAGGACTTGGCAGTACAACTACCCTTGGGGATGAGCTGATTTCTATAGGGGAAGATCATTCAGATCTTCCATTGGGCTTTGGTGACTCGCTGATGGCATGGGGGACTTCATTAGCATGGCAGGTGGGCTAGCAGGATGATATCTAGAGAGGATCACGTGAGTGAGATGCTATCTCTGCAGGGATTGGGTGGTATCTTTGAGAGTATATTCCTGGAGTGCATGGGATGGCCTACGTGGTAGGACAACTTCACGAGGAGTTGGGCATAGTGCCGCATTATCATGATCCCCTACTCATTGATGGTATACAAGGGATTTCTGGTGGGACAGGATGGCTTGGGATCTTGGTATTGAGGGATTCTTTCATGTCAGGACAGTGCAGAGGTCAGGGACGAATCAGTGGCGCATCTGGGACCCTGGCACATTTTTGTAGTGACAATGGGGAGCAACAACTATAGAGAGCATTGTTTGGAAGTTGCTTGAGGACAAGCAACGCTTTGGCGGGAGGACTGTGATATCCCCACTTAGCAATATTGCTAAGGGAAATATCAACCTTGCCCAATTGTCTTATTTCATGTTTGCACTTAGGAGATGTGGGTTCAGAGGTCCCACATGAATTTTGGGATTAAGTGGGTACCCAAGCATTAGGAAAGAAGGGAAATATTGTGGCTCTAGTGGAGCGTGGGCCCACCCCATGGAGAATTACGGCCCACATGTGGAAGACGCTCTCATTGGAAAGAAGTTGGTGGTGAAAGTCGAGCTGGGCCCACATGGGCATCATGGAGGCTCTTTGATAAATAAAACAAGACGCGCTCATTTTGGTCATTTAATCATCTATTCAGAAATTGTATCCTTGACATAGCACACTTGAGCTGAAGCCAAGATTGCAGTGCTGTTTAGCACACGAGTGTCTCCGAGCGGAGATCTCAACTGTTGCTTCGGTGGACTTCGAGTGCCAACCCAAGGAGGGAGTTCCATCCTTTTCCAGTAGTTCTAGCAGTGGGGTGCAAGTTTTGCGTGGAGGAGACTCAACCAACAATGTAGAGACTGCACAGTTCTTGGAGGAGACACACTTGGAGGTTGAGGAGTGAAAGGAGTTAGGGGCTGAAACTTGAGGTGGAGTTCGGGGAAGTGTTGTGGCAGAAGATTCTGCCAAATTAATCTTGGCCTCTCCTCAATAAGCCTAGAAAAACCCAAAAAGGGTTTGTCCTAGTTTTGACGCTCCAAAATCGACCCCCAAATGCTTCGCCCTCCTCCACAAGCGGAAGATGTAACCTGTAGCAAATGTTGTGTTTGCTGCTTCGCTGAAACGCTGGAGGAGCTAGGGGAAAATTGGGCCAAAATTCCAAGGTCAACATTTGGCCAATTTCTTCGTGGGTTTTTGTGGGTTATTGGTGGAGAACTCGGGGTTAATTTCCCGGAATTATCTGAGCACTGGAGGAGGCCCTAGCAGCAGATCTTCATACCCAACAGTGTATTTCTGATAGAGCAGCAACATATTTGAGGGGGACTTCTTATTATTCATTTGGGCTTAGCTGGTTTGCCTTGAGCAAGCCCAGGTGTACTCTTTCCAGCACCTCATTGTACCCTTTCCATAATATAATAAAATGGCTCAGTAGCGCTGTTTTTGGCTTTAAAATGGTGTTCTGATGTTTGAGTAATTTTCTGTGTCTTTTTGGCTATGTTTGCTTGTTTATCATTGTAAATTTCCATTAGGAATATTACACTAAGTGTCCTCAAGTCGAGTGTCCAACCTCCAAGGTGTATATCACATGGCTCCAAGCACCTATGGCTTAGGGCCTTTCTCCAAGTGTATTACAACCAACCCCAGGGCTGTTACAAAACAAGGTCTGAGTCTGAACACCATTCTTTTGTTGCATAAAGTCTATTTTTAATCATCCTAAATTTGCAGTTAACTTGCTGTTCTTACTGGTTGACTGGAACATAATCCCAGACCACCCAAAACATGGCAGTCCAACCTCCCAATAGTCAGTCTTTTCTCTATCCTGGTCAACTGTCTAGAGAATAAATTGACTACTTGATCTATATGATGCGAAGAGATACATTTAGAACCACTGGTTATGGTTGAAATCCATATTTCTGCTTGAATTTGTTTCTTTTCTTATACATGTTTTCGAACATTGACACCTGATAATTGTAGTTGAGAAGAAACCCTTTGTTATATTTATCTTTCTGTAGATGATTTCGATTCTCTTGGAAAGTTCAGCATGAAGACTGAGCCATTTTAAATTTGGCGTGCGGTCATAAAATTAATTTTGAATGTCTTCTTTGGTTTTGTGCAATGTTTGTGTTTGAATTTTTGTGATTTTTCATTTTTTGGGAAGCACAGTATCATGTCTCGGTAGGAATGATGGAACTAATAAGGACATCATTGTATTGGACTTGTAGGAGAGAGTGTCGCAATTTTAAAGAACGATTTGAAGAGCCAGAGAAAGCATGTGAGGAATTTGAAGAAGAAATCCCTTTGGTCTAAATTTCTGGAAGAGGTCACTCTCTTTCTCAAGTTAAAGTCTATTTCTTGTTTTCTAAGCTAAGCTGTTTGTCATTTCTTATAAAGCAGTATTGAAGAACTGATTTTTTGAACTATCGGTTATTGCTAACATTTAAATTGCTCTCTGCATCCTCTGTATTAAAGTGCACTTTTTCAACAGATGATTGTTAAAGTCCATCCTTAGAATTTTATTGTCTTTTATGTGTATGCTTTTATCTTCTATTATCAAATATTTTGTTGATGTTGTATGTGATAACACTGTGCATCCTTGCATCTATTTAATCGTTTTTAGAATCTAATAAATCAGAACTTTGGTTGCACTTACAGGAGGTTTAACTTGTATTTTTATTTTTTGTATTTAACTTATAAACTTATGTGGTATCCATATTTTATTCTTGGCATCCTGTTTATTAAAGCAGGCATCCTCTCACATTGATAATTATTGGAGTCCATCCTTCAAATTTTACATGTATGTTTTAACTTCTTGTCCGCTATTTGGTGAGCTTGAATGCGATAGCAAATGCATCATTGCACCTATTTTAGCACTCTTTAGAACCTTATAAATGAGGACTTTGCTTGTGTTTCTTGGATGTTTTTACTTGTATTTTCATGTAATGTCCTTTAACTTCAGTGGTATCCATGTATTGTGCTTTATTATTTATGAATTTTGTACAAATTGCTCCTAACGGAAATGGTCTGCCAAGGATTATTTGTTCCTTTTGAAGTTAGATGATTGATATATTTCTTTTTCCTGAACAAAATACACAATTGAGTAGCATTGGTCATAGCCAGTTCAGGTTTTTGTGGAATGTCATTATTTTTTGAGCACTGGTTCAGGTTCTTACAATAATGAACAAATATGTTCCAATTTATATTAATTGAATGCATGGTAGTTTTAAGTAGAATCACAAGTATCTAGTCATTGGTAAATCTGCAATGCCATACACACTGTACCAGCTATGACGAAGTTCTGACATACATTTGCATTGTAGATTGTGGAGAAACTTGTAGATCTTGTATATTTCCTACATCAAGAGATCCAGGAGAACTTTAAGGATTCTGGTATGCAGCTGCAAATCCATATGCAAATGTTTTTTTTCTGTTATTTTGAAATTGTATTCTGAAACATGTGTATTGGAGTTTACATGGTGGCATCTGCAGTGAGGAGAATTTGCAAATGGCTATATAAGTTCTATTTTGCCACTGCGATTGTGTATTACATGGAAATATGAACATATTGAATTTAGGCGAAATGTGACATTATTTGGCCCAAAAATTATCTTGTATACATTGTGGAATGTGGTTTAATTTCTAAACATTTTCTTTAGAGGATATTGACAGGCATTTGGAAATAGAATGCATCAAGGACTAATTTTTTTTGCCTCATATTACCCCTCATTTTGTGTGAGGCGTACATTAGTGAAAATTTTGACTACTCTTGTGATTTTTATCACAAAGGCAACTTTACAGGTTGAAAGACTTTGGATGGCTTGGGGGTTGTGAGTCCACTTGGTGATTTTCATGCCTGGGTTGATAGTTGGATGAAATGATATGATGATGGATGTCTTGAGGGTGTGTTGTTTGGTATACTTGTTTATTGTAGAGAGATAACATTGAACTTGGCCATGTGAATTTTCTAGTTTCCTTATTTTGATGGATTTTGAGGATGTATGAATCCCTTGATGGAATGTCCCAGCTCTTTTGGGCTAGGTTGACATTATATTTGATCTGTAAATTGCCGTGGATATTCCACTGGAGATTCATTACAATAGATTTATTGAAATAACCTAAGGGTTAATTCCCTAAGATTCTAAATCTGTTATTATTGATTCCGTTGTTTATGCATGCAATAAATAAAATGTGAATAATAGAGAATAGGTAAATACAGTCACTCCCAAACCTCAATGAACAACAATATATGCTCTAGGAAACTCTTATGAGAGAAATCCCAGCTGGAAGGTGAGCTTGCTTTGCTCTCTTTTGTTTGTAATGAAATGATGCAATTACAAATGAGAAGGCACCCCTATGGAGTTTCCCGATAGTAATAGCTGTGACTCATGGGCTACTATAGAACACAAAGCCTCTTTGTTATGATTTTTTTCTCTTTATCCACACTCAGCTAGTCTGCTTTGCTATGGAACAAAATGCTAACAAATATAAAGGAACCCCTTTTCCTCCTAGCAACGTAGTCATAAAACAACCCGATAGCCAACTAGGGGTTAGATTTGACCCATTCAACCCTTAACATGAGTTACAACTCGACCCTTTTAGAGTTTTCTTCATTGCCCCCACATGGCTAGCCCCTTCTCCATGAGTAACGGGGGTTGACATGGCATCCTTTCAAATTATGGTTGTCAATCGTGATAGGTCAACTTTTGGGAGGCATAAATTTCTCATATGAGCTCCAGTTGAGGTGATTCTTGCATGTAGATTATGGAATCTAGGTCCCTAAGAAGTTTGGCACCATAAAAAGTGGTCATTTAAGGCCTCAAAATGGCTTCTAAATTTTTTTCCCCTGGATTTTCCAAACTGGGACCATTGGTAAAAATGAGCTTGTAAGTTGATTCCTCCATTTTTTCTACTTTGAAAGCATCGAGATGGATGAAAAATAATATAATGATCCATCTGGATCATACCTCCCCATTTTGGGGGGCTTTTGGTCCCCAAAAGTTTTTATTAAATGAGGTGATGAAAATTTTCCTCTACCTTGTCCTTGGAATACCACTTAGCCTTGCTCGAAAGTTGTCCTTTCAACCTAATCTACTAAGGCCCATGTTGCCTTATCTTGGACCTCTTCTGCAAAATTAGAAATTTTGTTAACTCTTCCTCTGCATTTGATTCTAAATCCTCTATGGAACGTGGGACTTGCTCCTCTTCCTCAACCAACATGGAAGGCTCATAGAGTTTCAGATTTTCCATATTCACCACTAAGAAAATGCGCACGTATGCGGTAGACTGAGTCTTTATGCATTATCTATTGGAAATACTGGGGGGGGGGGGAATCATTATTTCTTAGCAGTATTATAGTTATTTAGTAAAGCAATGAACAAAATTGCAAAAAAATAGACATGAGGCACAAGATTTTAGGTGGAAAACCCTTTCTGGGTAAAAAACCACAACGCTTTTCTAATAAATTCTTTAATCTTCAGCCACAATTAAAAAGAAAGCTACAACTTCCTAGAATTCTAGAAAAGCATTCTTCTCTAGCTCCCACTGGAATGACGTCCCAACGCCCTAGTTTTATCAGAAGTGAGTTGAAAGGATCCCCCAACACCCTAGCGAGCCCCAACTCGCCCTAGCACCACCCTACCACCCTGAAGTGTTTACAGGCCCCAACTTGAAGGTGACCTCATTCACCTAGCTAGCACCACCCTACCACCCTATAAAGACAAAAATTAGATACAAAAGTGTGGACTCCTGTACCAGGGGCTAGGGTTGCAGGGGTGCGGCTCCCCCCCTTTGAATTACTCCTGGAGCACGCTCCGAGTGGGAGCGACTAGGGAGCGCATTTCCAAAATTCGCTCCTGCTCCCGAAATTTGCTCCCGTCACACTTCCGCAAAATAAAGTTCACTCCCTGGTTTTTTTCACGAATTTTTTCTCACAAGATGTTCCAAATGCAATTTTTTTTCAAAGAAACAAGATTTTTTGAGTAGGGCAGCCTAATGTTCAAGCTTATGGCCCTAGTATTCTTTTATCTTTCGTTTTCATCTTTTTACTTGAATTTTTAACGTTACCATGAAATGACTCAGGATGTTTGAGAGTGGTTCCAACCTCATTGGATTTCATATAGAGAAAATAGAATTTTAGATCTTACTCAAAATCTAGCAAACTTAACAGTTTTTCAGGATTTGAGGATTGGGGGGATTGGAATGTTTCCATTGGATTTTGTCATGTATTAGGGTATGGGACTTGTATTTAATCAAGACATCAAGCCCTCTAAGTACGTTCATGTTAGTGACATTGGTTGTCAAACTCCTCTATCACAACCCTACTGAAAATGTACCCATCACTCAAACAAAATCTTGACTTGACATGCTACATTTTTTCTATCTTATGTTAATTGCTTAGAGGGTGATATTAATGACAAAGATCCCAAGATAGGGATTGATTTTGATGATATGTAGCTATTTGTTGTAGCATGATTTTTTTGGATGTTAGAGGCCATCTAGAGCCTATTTGTTGATGTATTTTCAGGTCAGAGATGGATTACACTTGATGCTATACCCTTACATGCTATATAAATGGGAACTTGTAATGTGTGGATGAGGTTGATGAAGATTATAGCCTCTAGATAATGGATGTTATATGGTGTAATCCATGTTTTTATGCTTTTTATATCTAATTCATCATTCTACATGCTTTTGTTGACATATATGCATCGAAATATATAAAAATATATATTATATAAAAATTCGCTCCCAAACTGGGAGCTTTTGAAAATGTCGCTCCGCGCTCCCGCTCCTGCTTCCAAGTAACCTTGCCAGGGACAATGATCCACATTACAATGGTTTTCAATAAAGATTCTTTGACTGACCAACAATACTCTAAGAGCTTATCCCAGCCAACCAAGAATCCTTTAGCAAAACCCTTGTCCGCAAAATTTGCGTCTTTCAACTTTGGGCAAGTAGACTCTTTGCAAATATTACAAGACATTGTACGATTTGTCCTTGATGCTGATGATTAGAATTTGCTACAGAAGTGATAATGGACTGATCTTGTTCTTGATGCACTTGATAATCTTCAAGGCTTGGCTGCTTGTGGTATTTTAATCTGTCTTTCAACAATGCTGCTCTTCCATGCTGCCTTTCCTTTTCATATCTTCACAGCTGTAGGTGACATGGAAGGTCTGTTCTTGGAGAAAGTCTGCACCTGCAAAGAAGATGTACCCAATCGAAACCCTAACCTCCAAAATTAAAATGTAAATACCTTATGTCCAAATACTTAACTTTACCCGCAACAAGAGGTTAGTGGAGCAAAATTAAAGTGACTGTGATGATGTTACAAAAACAATCATAAAACATACCTGAATTCTTCTGTCTGGAACCAGGGACATACGACAATCTTGATGCAAGAATAAGAGAAGCACAACAAATACCTACTTATACCTTGTTACTCAAGACTTATCTCAGACCTTGTTCTTCAAAATAGACTTAAATGATCCTAAACCTTTGCTGCCTTTTCAACTCAATAACCTGTGTAAGTTAATTCTAATACAGGCCTAACATGCCTAATAAATCTGAACCTTGAATCCCATAAACTTATGTTCATATGACCTTGAGTGACAATGCAACAAACTTAAAGGTCAAATCTAATCAAGAACTAATGATGACTGCCTTAAGAATTCTGGCCCCTTTGCTGCCCTAGATGACTAACTAACTGCTGTTCTTGTAGACAGTAAAACAATGCACCTTAATGACTCAAAGACACCTGCAATGAAAGGAACAGAACCTAACAATAGGACTGCACAAAACTTAAGTCTAAACTTTAAAGCAATATCAAAATGACTTACCTCAGAGTTGAAGATGCTTGCAAGTACAGGTCCGAATCAAACATACCTCTTGTAATGTGCTTGTGGAGGCTTTATCATGTTCTAACTTTCAATCAGTAGTGTAAAATTTCCTTAGATAATTCGCTGCCAATTTCCATAATTTACCTGTGCAAAAACAGTCTTAAGAATAAGCCCTAACTCGACTAGTCATATACCCAATTCTTCGGTCTCCTGAAACAAAGATTATCTGCTCCAAACATGCGAAAATATGCCGAGCGAAGACCTAAAATGTGTCTTAAGACATCACTCTAAAGACCTGTAGTGAACGAGCCACAAAAATATTCTTGAAAACAGAACTCTAAACCCTCTTTTGGATATATGTGTTATGCCTCAAAGTAGACAGACGTTCACAAAATCATGTGTTCAAGTTGATATTCATTGGATAGATGAGGCTCCTTTAGACCTTCACTCCTTGATAAATAGATCTGTAATAACGAACTTTCAATGACAAGAACGAAACCTAATCTGCTTCAGAGAATCAGATGTCTGTGTTGACATCTCCTGTAGGTGACTGAGAGGTTTAGAAAAAATAATTTTCACAAAATGATACGTTGCAGTCCATAACCAATAGGCAAGATAAGCATGTTTTTATAGTTTATGAGGATGACAGTTGGAGAACATAAGAGGGGAAGGAAGGCCATGAGCCTTATGGGAAGAGATAGTAGTTGTTAAGGTAGGAGGGATACTTTTTATAAGGTAGAACTAGTTTAATATGCTTCATAAGATGATGCTTTTACTAGACTTAATTAATTATCCTTAATAACCTTATTTAATATTTGTGTTAAGGGTCTTGCCTAGAAATATTTTCAATTCCACTAGAATTTGAAATCAATGATTGGCTTAGTGCATTTGGTCTTACCAAGGTTGTGAAGTCAATGATTGACTTAGTGCATTTTTGAGGATAGTCACTGATATGTAATGAGATTGCAGTGAGAATTGTTGTCATATATGGACAACCGTAGGTGAATAAACTTCCTATACACTGCATCTTACTTTGTTGAGTACCTTCAGTTTTCAAGAGAAGACATCATTGTCAAGATGAGCAGGTCAAACCCTTAAATTAATGATAAGGTGTCATGTCACTACCCCTTCAAAATTGGATCTTCAACTTAAAATGCAAATATCTTTCAAACGGTAAAGAACTGTGTGGGGTACCACATATCATCGGAAAGATTTTGTCGAAGAGAATCTAACTAGAGTGATTAGGATACCAGATGGCAGAAACCACAAATTTCCATGCCAAATTTGCCGACAAAGATCAGGGTAGCTCCTAGTGCTGCGTGGGTTGACATCAGTGACAACCACCTATCAACATTATCTCCTACCTTTTCCAGTATTCAAAAGGATCATATCATAGACTGTTGCCGAAAAATATAACAGGCCTTGTGAGAGGTCTCATAAGGAAAGGGCTAGACCCTATTTCAACAATGAAGTGATTTCCATTGTCACCTTAGCATTCCTCCTTTTGCTCTTTAGTGGAATTTACCAAATGGGAGGCTTCCTAGTATATGCCACCTAAGGGTATTCTAAGTCAACAAGATCAATGTGATGTAAGGGAGGCTTGATTAAGGTAATTCTCACTTGGAATAGGGCACATTTCTTTATGTAAAGGAACAATGTACCTATAAAGAAGCCCATAAGATAGCACTTGAAAGGAATTGGTTTGCATGAAGGATATGATCAACAGTAAGGTATGGCAAACCTTCAATAAGCTCTATTTTGGAACCTTCTTGTTGAACTAGGTTTCAAAAAGCCTAAATTTCCTAGGGTTGATGACGTCAACCCTAATTAGGCAATTTCCACCAAGGAAAAGGCTAGATTTTGATTTAACAAGGTCAAACAAGGTGGAAACAACCCAAAACAACTCCAATGCTGACTTGAGGCAAGCTCTAGTTGAATTCGACCCTTGCCGTAGCCCTAGTGGCTTGCTTGGAAGGGCTAAAAAGATAAGAAAGAGAGGAAAAAGAGAATTTTCAAGGTTTTAATCATCAAGAGGGATGCCAATGCCTTTTCCCTACTTGGGTGATGGAAGCTTAGGAACTTTAACCATGGAAATATCAAATCTTTGTAGGGAGTAAGGGGGAAACCCTAGTTTTCACTTTCTAACCCTATTTGTCATTTTATGAGGGGAGAAATTCACTAGAAAAAGTCTCATTAGGAGTTTTTCTAGGGAGTTCAAGGATAAAGGGTTTAGCATGTAATACCTAGCGAGAATTTTAAATAAACATTTGCATTTAGATAAGGAAACATGGAAACCCTAGCAATATTCCATTACATGTAAAACGATAAAAGATATTCAACAAATATACTCACGATTTATCCAAGAACATGTCCTCTTTCATTCCCAAAATGACATCTCCACAACAAAAAATAGTCTCGAAAATCCAAAAATCCACATAAGGTTACATCTCCACAAGTAGTGAAATACAACCAAGCAAGTCAAGCTCTTCTAGAGAGGCCAAAATGCATATGCGTGATCTTGAACAAATGAAAGAGGTGACCCTCTTTTTATATAAGGTCTATCACCTCTAACAATTCACTAAAAGCACCTAAAACACATTTTATTTTGAGTAGACATAAAGTAAAATTGGTTTACAACCCATTCCACTAGCTCAGAAACAAAATATGCCAATAAAATCCCAGACGTGTGAGTCGTAAGCCTCCAAAAAGGATGATGTCATGCCCTTTTAGGGCTTGAAATGTCCAACAATGCATTGGAAGGGCTACAAGGGTCTCAAGTGTCATGATCAATCTCAATTTGACGGGAGTTCCTCAAATCAAGCCTCAATGCATCTCCATGTGTCCCAAAACTAGTTGTGGGTGCCCTTCATCATCTCTATGGGTGCCAAGTAGACAACATAGTGTGCTCTCTCTTTAGCGTTGGGGCTACGTCAGGTGTAACAAGCCTTCCGTAATCATCCTGGTCGATAGCCATCCTCATCTTGGCTCTGGATCAAGGCATGCCGATTTAGTAGTGTAAGGCCAGCCTGGCAGCATGTTGGGTCCATTGGTACATCATCAAGAATCCTCCAAGCTAAGCAATACAAGCTCAATGTTTTGGCATTTGAGGGTGCTCTAGGGTGCCCATCAACTGCTAAGATCATCTAGGTGCTCAACACTTCACTGAATATGGGCAATGTTGCATCTGCAAGATCATTATACTCTCTAGAAGTGAAGTATGGCCTAGGCAACATGTGGAGCATAAGGCACCCTCAAGGCCTCAACTGCTTTGAACCACCTGACAAAACCATCTCAAACTCGAGTGAAAGTAACCATTCATTAGAGACCCCAACCATAAATGCATTTAAGTGGTCCACACTTGTTAAGGGCATATCAATACTTCAAATCGGGATCAACTTGAAATATATAACTAGACCAAATTTCATAAAATTGTTCCCTACCTTTGTAGGGGTGGCTAAGTAGTCAACCCTATTAGGTGTTATGAATAAAATATTCATTAAAAACATTAATTAATAAATAATATTAAAATAATAATATAATAATAAATTAAATAATTAAATTAATTAATGACCCATTAATTATGAAAGGGCAAAGGTCAAAAGGTGTGACCACTCACCTTCATGGCCAGTCAATGCCTATATAGGCACACCGCCATGAAATATTGTAATCACCATTCAATTTTTATTAAAAACAATTCAATTACTTATTTGCTATTACACAAGTTTATACACAGTTACACTCTTGTGTTCTGGTTTTCTCAATACAATGGTATCAAAGCTAATGATCTTCTTGCCTGTGATTTCACTGTGCGACTGAGTTTCGCTGTGTTCGATTACTCCATTAGACTCCTTGACCATTGTTTCGCGTAATTTCCCTGTTGCTGATATGTTCTGACACTGCCTTGTTCCTGTCCCATTGTTGTATTCCTCCATTCTTCACTGTACCCTTCATCACCCACCAAA
Organism: Pinus taeda; assembly: GCA_000404065.3. Lineage (NCBI taxonomy): Eukaryota > Viridiplantae > Streptophyta > Pinopsida > Pinales > Pinaceae > Pinus > Pinus taeda. Next base: position 303,309 of record APFE030970950.1, on the reverse strand, counting down.
CTGCGCAGACATGAACTGACCCTCGCTGCTCCACGACTCTGTCCGTTGTGCTTGCTCCTGTCCACCGTGCTTGCTCTTGTCCACTGTGCCTGCTCTTGTCCACTGTGCATGCTCCTGTCCACTGTGTTGCTCCTCGCTTCAACCCACGCTCATCCTAATCCGACTGTCCAATCACATCTCTTGTATCATCATCTCGACATCCCAACTAAATTCGTTGTCTGCTGTGTGTTTCCCAAACATCGTGTTTTCTTCCTTTCCTCGTGACTGCGTTCTCGACAACCCTGTCCGTTGTCTTCCGAATTGCCTTGTCATATTCCACGACCAGCCGTCACCACCAGTCAACACATTGTTCCACACTTTTGGTCGATGCCGGTCAACTCTTCTCCTCCACGTATGGTCACGTTTGTGACTTATAATAATAATAATAATAATAATAAGATTACTTGAATTATATATTAACCGATATACAATTGATATATGCTAATTAACTATATAAATTTTTAATTATATATAATTAATTATATATATATATATATATATATATATATATATATTTATATAATATAATACATATAATAAAAGTTAAGAAACGAAAGAAATTGGTTCCGCCAAGAAAAAAGGTAAAATGGTGAATAATGAAGAACTACGAGCTGACCTTAGTTGTTGTAAAGGCAACATCAATGACGTGCAATATCGTCTTGGCAATTTAGAAAAAGCGTAGACATAATTTAGTGAGGGCCAAAAGAAGCTAACATTAATGATGGAAAAATATTACAAAGAGACGACAAGTTTGAGGAAACCACCAAAATACTTGACGACCATAATGAGCGAGTTAATCAATTAATCGAGAAGGTGGACATGCTAATAATCCAAGCTATTCAAGTACCAGAATCCAGCCCGCAAACTAGAAATGTGCATGGACATGTTGATCCGCCTTATATATGTTTTTAGGTAACCAGTATTACACAATTTCCAGAAAGGGACTATCAACGGATGAAGGAGCTCCCAAAATACTTTGATAAAGATCATACTGGCGCTATTGTTTGGGTTAATAAAATGGAAACCATTTTTGAATCAAACCCACCAATAAGCGAATGCAAAAACATCATGACGACATCCAACAATTTGGAAGAAGAGGTGTATGATTGGTTCCTATGGTGGTCTGGCAAATGTGACGCCTATTCCTTTCATTGGAAGACCTTTGTGGATGCCTCGCTAAAAAACTTCTACAACGAAGAAGAAGTTGATGTCTACAAAAAATTTGTTCATCTCAAGCAAAAAGGGTCTGTAAGTGAATGCACCCATGAATGGGAAGTATTGGCTACAAGACAAAGAGGATTTACTAATGAACAACTGCTTAAAATGTATAAGAGTGGACTTAAAGAGCATATTTGTGCAGAATTGAAATTGTACAAACCTCAAAATATCGAAGAAGCTAAACATGCAACAAAGCTTATTGAACAAAAACATAGGTTCAAAATGTCATCATTCAAGGAAGACGAAGACCAACAACAAGACTTAGGTAAAAAATAATCAAACAAATGTAGGTATTGCAGAGACAAATGGAAATCAGGACACATATGCCTTAACAAGAAATTGTATATTTATGAAGTTGAGAAGGCATCAGACACTTCTAGTAATGAGTTTGAAAAAAAGATAAAAAAGAAAAATAATTGTCGCAAGTGTGGAGAAAATTGAATGCCAGGACATAAATGTGAAGACACATCCTTATGCTACTATAAAAGAGTAGATGGAAGGCAAGTTGAAGTACAAGAACCTGATGGAGAAATCATTGTCACACATAATGAAGATTCAAATATTGAGGAACCGTCATTAGCTGCAATCTCATGTGTCCAACAAATTCAGGATGGAGAAAGCAATTCTTCAAAAGGTAAAAGACAAGTCACTGCAAAATACGTTCCACCACACCTTTGGAAGGAGAGAGACCAATCTCTAAGACAAAAGAACATTAAGCCTACTACTCTACCAACAAACATGACAAGGAGATTACGCTCGAAAAACCTGAAGTTTAAAGGGATCATAAGAGGCAGAAATGTCAATATACTTGTTGATTTTGGCAGTACTCACAATTGTATAAACATTGATCTTGCTAGACAACTTGATCTTTGTGTATGCCCAATCAGGGACCTGAGCATGACTATTGCTACTAGGCAAAAGTTCGAAGAGATAGGAGAATTCCATAAGGTTTCAATCCAGATACAAGAACTAGAGCTGCTAACAATCTATTTTTCCTACCACACAAAGAAATGGATATCGTTTTGGGTGCAAAATAGTTAATACAATTAGGAAACTATACTACAAGCCTTGAAGAATAGTTCATGAAAAGTTTAACTGGCAAGGATGACATTATAAATTATATGGTGTTAATGCTTCTAGCTTCAAGGTACAAATACACATGAAGACTTCACCAGGCACAAACAAAGTCAAAGTAAAGATGTCATTCCATAACAACGTGTTCAACTAGAGAAAACCCTTCTTGTTATGCTTTGTGAACAAGGCATCTCTAAAGGAGGTGGCAATGTTATGAATAAAAAATTCATTAAAAACATTAATAATAAATAATATTAATAATAAATTAAATAATTAAATTAATTAATGGCCCATTAATTATGAAAGGGCAAAGGTCAAAAGGTGTGACCACTCACCTTTGGGCTAGTCAATGCCTATATAGGCACACTACCACGAAGGATTGTAATCACCATTCAATTTTTATTTAAAGCAATTCAATTACTTATATACTATTACACACAAGTTTATACACAGTTACACTCTTGCGTTCTGGTTTTATCGCTACATTAGGTTGTTTCTTACGACAAGGGGAGGTGGCATTTCGAAGGTCAACCCTTCAATCCATAGGTGTTAGTTTGGAGGGGAAGGGCTTCATGCCAAGTGCCATGGTCAAGGTACAAGCTAATGAGAGCCCACATCCTCTATGTATAGATGAAATGGAGGGAACAATTTTGGAGACATGAGCTATCCCTCTTGGCTTGCATTTTCCATCTTGATGGTGCACCTTTTGCTTCCTTTTTGGTAATGCCTTTTAGTGGTTCGTAGCTCAAGGATCAAAGCTTGGCCTTCATAATAGAGCATTTGTTTTACCCCTTATGATGAGTTAGTATCTCGCTCATTAGGGTTGGGACATGCAAGGGTTCCTCTTGATGAGATGGAGCATCAAGTCCTCAGGGATTGGGTGATGGCTAATGAGGGGGGTAGAGCTCATGCTAGGCTTTTCCCCACATGCTAACTTTTGTCCTTGTCAACCTTTGATTTTAACTTTTCTTTTTCTTTCATTGCAACCACCTTATGCTTTTTCATTCTTTTATTTGCATCAACCTCCAAGGCAATGTTTCTCGGTCCAATTCAAGGATGTGGATATGGGAGTGTCAAATCCCAATGAGCCAATGACAGTTAACCCAAAGGATGGAGATGATATCAAAGGAAATGATGTGATGTGGAAAATGTTAAGTCTGGGAAAGGGTAATGGACTTGCTATCTCAATCCAATTTTCCCAAGTAGTGTGCCCCTCTTTTTTGAAAGTATAGCACTAGGGCTAAAGATTAAGCCCCCTGGTAAGGTGAGAGAACAAGTTTACAATCAAGATTGATCAATCATCCATATCACCCCTTTATCCATGTTAAAATGTCCAAAACATTAAGTAAAAAAACTTGATTACAAAATGGTCAAAATACCTATTAAGTGGTAGTCCACTTTCATTCAAGAGGAATGCCAGATGGTGAGGGGTGCATGACTGGTGGAGAAAACTTGCATATCATCATCAATGAGAAAATTTGTAGGGCTGTTGGTTGGCTAGCTATATCCAAGATAGGAGAAAAAGTTTTCTCCTATGGAGTTACCCTTTTTAGGGGTAACATAGCCCCTTCTTATTCAAATGCAACCATATGTTGTTTCCCACTTTGAATGACCTATTTGTCTTGTGATGATCATCCCTGGCCTTGTATTTCTCCTGTGACTTCTTCAGTCCCTCCTATACCTACAAATGGATCTGCGTGATCTTCTCAACAATTTTTAATGCTCTTAAAGCATCCCCTATGATATCACCTCTCACTCGTCCTTGTCACCCATATACAACATCTATAGGTGAAGGTTGCAAATATCCAAAGGAAGTTTCAAGTGGCGGCTTATGTGTTGAAGTGTGGACTGCTTTGTTGTAGGAGTGGTATATGTGGATTAGATTTTGAGGCGAGGTCTTCAAATGCTTCTAATTGTCTTCCCCTCAATAGAGTCCAAAATGCTTTGAGAAATATGGTGTCCCTATTTGAAACGATGCTCCTTGGTATCCCAAAGCACACTAAGACCTATTCAAAGAACAAGTTTGCTGCTTCTTGACCCTTTATAGTCTTTTTACATGTCATGAGAACACATATTCTGCTGAACTTGTCAACTACCACAAACAGGTAGTCATGTTCGTTCGTAGTAGTTGGTAAACCTACCACAAAATCCATGGAAATGCTTTCTCAAGGATAAGTGGGAATAGTTAAGGAATTATATTGACCCTGTTTTCTCTTACTGGACTTGCTGGTACGAGTTATACATCCTCTAATGAACCTAGCTACATCTTCTTGCATCCTGGGCCACTACACATACCTTTTCAAATTGGAAACTATCTTCCCAACACCAAAATGCCATGCAACCTTGGAGGTGCCAACCTTTCTAATCAGCTGTAATAGGTCACCTTTAGGAAGACATAGCTTGTCCAACTTGTAGAGCAACACATTTTGGAGATTACAGTCAACTGTGTTGTCACCATTTTCCACATGACTCTGGCTGTATAACTGTTGATACACCTACTTGAAGTCCTCATTCTCTGTATATGCCTCTCTATATGCATCATGGGTGAAAGGCTCTCCATGTACATCAAAGTTTACAAAGCTGTGATTTTTTATGTAGGCAACCTTCAAAGCATGTTGGAAAACTTTTTTGTGCTTTCCTTCTTGTACTTGATGACCAAATGATACTCTTGTAAGAACCCCATACACTTGTAACTCTTGGTTTATTGTAACTTACTTTGGGCCTGCATGTATTGTATCGACTGGTGATTTCTGTGAATGATGATCTCTTTACCCATCAGATAGTGTTTCCACTTTTTGGTAGCTTGATCTAGGGCATAAGGCTCCTTGTCATAGGTTGGGAAGTTGAGAACCACCCCATGAAATACTTCATAATGATAGAATATAAGCTTTCCTCCTTGCATCGAGATCAGTGCCATGGCATACCGACTTGCATCTGTCTCGACTTCGAAGGGTTGTTGCAAGTTTCCTAACACAAGCACTAGTGTTTGACTTATTTTTGTTTTCAGTTCTGCAAAGGCCTTTTGCTGACCCTTCCCCCATTGGAAATTCTTGCCACTCGCTCTTACAACACAAAGTGGCATGACTATTGCTGAAAATAAAGATATGAATTTTGTCAGGTACTATGTTGCCCCAACAAAACTAACCTTTGAAACAATCGTAGGCACCGACCACTTCATGATGGGCTCCATCCTTGTACAATCTATCCTAAGCTCCCATCCACCAATCACATAGCCTAAATATAAAAAAGATTTTTAGGAAAACTCACTTCTTGAGATTTTCCAACAACTAGTGCTTCTTCAATGTCTCGAGTATCTGCAATCAAATGTGAGGTGTGCTCCTTTCAGGTAGCACCGTATACCATAATATCGTCCAAATAAAAAATAACAAATGAATCTAAACATGGGCACTGTATATCATTCATTAATCTTATGAACCCAGCTGGTGCATTGCATAGACCAAATGGCATGAGTAACCATTGATACAAACCTTGTTTGGTTTTGAAGGCTGTCCTCCATGTATCTTCTTCTTTGACTTCAACCAAGTGATACCTTGATTTTAAATCCAACTTGGTGAAGTATTTTGCTTGTTGCAACTAATCCAATGGGTCATTAATCTTGGGAAAGGATACTTGTTTTTGAGCGTAATCTTGTTTTATGCTCTGTAGTCAATGCACATTCATCAAGTCCCATCCTTTTTTCATACAATTATAATGAGTGACCCATATGGTGAGGTACTTGGTCGAATAACCCCCTGCTCTAGCAGCTATTGCAACTGCTTCTTGATTTCACTGGCTCCCAGAGCACATTGTCTGTATAGCCCAATATTTGACAATGGAGAGTCGGGTAACAATTGAATTTCGTGTTCCACTTCCCTCTTGGGTCGTAGCGTTTTAGGCTCTTTAAATGCTCTCTTTTATGCCTATAACAATTATTTCAGTTGCTATATTTGTCCCTAGTGTGCCCCTCTAGGGATGCCTTTGCTCTCATTGATTCTTTTACAGACTTCTTTTCCCTTAAGAATAATAAAACATACTTTAACTGGAACTCATCAATTTCTTAGCTCGATTGACAGGTAAGGTTGAAAATTTCAACTTGTCCTTGTGTGTGTTGATGGTGAAGGGTTTTCCATCCTTGATGAGGTGGTATTAGTTGGCTCTCTGTATGAAGATTTCATCCCTCATATACATGTAGGGACTCCCAAACACAGCTCCACATATATCAAGTGGCAATACATTCAATTGTACTTCATCAATATAATTAACTCAACCTTAGGGTTGAATATTAGGCTTCCCCACTCATAAATTATTGTTTTTAGGCAAAATTCAAGGGGGACACCTAGTCATTCCCCACATAGGGAAAATGTTCCCCCTAGATTTCCTTGAGTTTCCCAAAAAGGGGGACATTGGGAAACATTTCCCTAGGCGTCTCCCTGTCATGGGAGTGTGGGAAGCATGGGGAGCATGCTCCCCACCTTGGGGGATGCATCCCCATGGAACACTATATCTAGTAAAGGTGAAAGATGGGAACCCTTGTGTTGACTAGATGTAGAAGCCACATTTTCGAAGATCTTGTACCAATTGGCATGAGCACAATTGCAACATTGATATGTAAATGTACTCAATGGGATTATTGTAACTATACATATTGTACACTCATTTGTATTTTGTATATGTAGAGAGTACAAAGGGTATACAAGGAAGCTTCTAGAGCAAGGAAGCTTCTAAAGCAAGGAAGCTTTTGAGAGAAGAAATTATTAACGCTTAATACCAAGTTTGATTTATTTTTCTCCCACATTATTTTATAGTAAAAAATTATCTTTGCTCAAATAAAATTTTGACAACTATTGGAAATAAATACATTGGTATTTTTAACTCTCAGAATTAAATTGCAATGGATGCAAAATAGGAAAATCACCCATAATAACAATAAAATTTTTTTGCCCAACAAATTTTCCCTCACTTTTATTAACATGTAAAATTAGGCCCTTGACTTACAGAGAAATACACAGAAAAATATAGCACACTTGAGCTTGGAAATTGCTCACTGGATTTTTGGTCTCTAGAGAAATTCCACTGCCCTGGAAAATAACTAGGCCTTGCTAAATCTCAACTTCCATGTGCAAAAATTCGGCCTCCACTTGTACGACATGCACAATGGGAAAATCTTGGTCCCTCCATGTGAACCTGGCTGGAAAATCAACCTCCTCTCACAATCTTGGCCTGCATTGGAGTCTTGGCCTCTACACCCCAAGTATCACCCTCTCTCTCCTAACACTTGTTCTCCACCAGTCTCTCTTCAGAAAACCCTTGCTGGACACCCTTGTCTTCTCTTCAATCATTGAGCCTCTCATTGTCGAGAAAATTGATTTCTCAATCACAATGTGTCTTTCTCCTCTCTCTTTGGCTTATTTTATAATTTCATTTTGAGCTAAATCCCTATCCCTGAATATCCGGAGTGATAGACACTAGGATTAATTCGTAACTCACTTAGGTCAATGGTGGAGATTAGATATAATCATTCAAATAATAAAATATTTTTCCTTAGAAACTTAGCCCAATAGCCAACATTGATCAATTATATTAATTAATGTGCTTTTCCTAAGTTATAATTAGGAAAGAGATATTAATCACTTACTCCTCTCAAGCAAGCACCTAAAGAGGTAATCTGACATCTTTTGCATGCTAGACACTGAGCCTATGTAGAAGCACTTATCCGAGCTAATTACATGAACACACCCTCCTAGCGAGGAAGGTATTTTGCACCATCCCCAACTTATCTCTTTAGAAAATAAACTTCCCCTTCACTAGGGGTTTGGTGAGAATGTTTGCAAGTTGCTCATCTATGGATATGTATTGAAACTTCACAACTCCTTGCTAGACCCTGTCTCTGATGAAGTGATATATGATCTGTATGCTTAACTTGTCATGAAACATTGGATTGTTTGAGAGATTGATGCAACTCTAATTATCATTGTGAATCACTGTGGCATCTAGCTCAAGACCAAACAAACTTGCGAGCATATTGCAAAGCCAAATGGCCTCACAACTTGCTAAATTCATCGCCATGCACTAGGCATCTGTTGAACTAGTCGCCACTGAACTCTTCCGACTTGCCAAACTCAGTGCTATGTACTTGGTCTCTACTGAACTAACCATCATTGAACTTGACTTCTTGCTAAACCATGAAATCACATTTGATTCCAAACTGAACCAACTCCCTGAGGTGCTTTTCTTGTTTGCAGCTCTCTTAGCCAATTTGAGTTTGTATAGCCCAGTAACTATACTCCATCAGTCCCGACATATTTGAGTCTATACTCCATTGTATCTTGAAGGTACTTGAGCATTAAGTCACATGGTTCAGGTTGGAGTTTAGATTCAACAACTATCAAGTTTGATTTGGGTTTGAATTTTCCGATAAGGTTCATATGGGGTCGACTTTAGGTTTGTAGAGGTACTTGATCCTTGGCTCAAAACACGAATTGCAAAACTTTGCAATTTAGGTGTTTGTGATCCATAAAACTCCCACCATTTCGCTAGAGGAGTCGTGGGCTTATTGGGTGTGGTAGAAATGCTTCCAAATATCTCCTCTTCTGACCTGTAAGCTTGAAGTTGTTTTCTAAGCTTCTTGGCTTCTTCTAGATTTGGAGTCAACCACTCAATAACTACATATAGGTTACTCATGACTTCTAAATCAATATTTCTTTTTATCTGAGACAATCTAGGATTCAAATAACAAGCCACTGCATGCAAAGGGCTATGCAACATTTTCCATCTTTCATCTATTATCTTCCATATGTCCATGTACTTACTTTCCATGTTGTTGAAGGATTTTGCAATAGCTTCCTCACAACGATCCGTGCCCTCATAAACAAAAGTCAGTGTAGGGGTGTTGTTATCAACTGTGCAAAGTATATCAATAATTGGTTCACATATATTTGGAACCTTCACAACGCTTTCCCAAAAGCATTTCCCAAAATAATTTGTTCTAACTCCTTCCCTTTAGATTCTTTTGAAAGGTGAGAAATTTCTCACTCGATGCTGTAGATAACACTTCTTGTTGAAATGTGTAACTAGGTTTGGTCTTCATAAATGTGAAAGGTACTCTTGATTCTTGTATATTGTAAAATGAAAGAAAAATTATTATTGTTATTTTGTAGCATGGGTTTCATGCTCCAAGTCATTTTATTTAGAAGTCAAGCACCCATTGAGTGCTTCTAGGGTTTGTCCTAGTGTCAAGAAATCAATAGTCATTGTCATATGAAGAAGACCCCATTGGGCACATTGTAACATGTCAAAAGAATTATTTTTGTATTTAAAAGTGTCAAAATACCCTCCAAGGCCAAGTCGGCTTGGCAGCTAAGAAGTCGACCTCATTAGGACATGCCATCTCCCTTGGAAGCCTATACATAGGGGAAAACTCGACCCCCTATGGACACTCCGTCGTTCCTCATCATCCAAGCGAAGAAGAGGCAGAAGAAAGGCAAGCGAAGAAGGATAGAAGGACGAACAACGAAATGTTTGGGTTATTTCTTTTTGTCTCTCTCACACATGTGAAGATAAGGCTAGGGATTTGTAACTGCAAGGTCGAAGTTGTGAAAATTGCAGAAAGAAGGTTGAAGAAAGGACTACTAGGTCAACTATAAGCCCTAAAAGGAGAAGCAACCCAAGCGAAGGTTGAAGGGAGCCTTGGAAGCCCTAAATTTGCTCACAATTGTGGAAGCAACAATTGTTGCAGGGGCTGAAAATTTCAGACCCGCAGTGGAGGCCGAAATTATGTAGTTGGATGTTGAAATTGTGTAGCTGGAAGAGATTTGACTGGGTTTGTCTTGGATAGAAGAAGCACATCATTTGAGAGGTCTAGAGGTCTTGGAATTCATCATTTGAAGAATCTATAAAAAGAGGAGATTTGTGGGTTCTCCTCTCAAGTGGAGAGGTTTTGGCCCTGGCTTGTAGCCTACATCTTGTGTTCTTGCGTACTATTGGTCTTCATGTTTTTGGTAGCTGTTTGATGATAAGAAAACCACAATAATAAGAGAAGAAGCTAATAAGTAAGAACAAGTAAAAATACATCACAAGCAGTTATCAAGCATAAGAGAAATCATCCTAATTGCAACCCTATAGATTTCTCAACACTTCTTGCACTTGCTTTTCCTCAACCAATCTTTTTAGAGTAATGTAATATGTGGCAAATTTGGTGTCACAAGGCCTTAGTAGCTGTTTAGATGCTTGCTTCCTATATAAGCCCAATGTGAGTTGATGATTAAATATGAAGTGGCAACCCTTAGAAACTTTGTTAAATCATGCAACAATAAGTCAAGGCAATGAGCAACACAAGATGTCTAATAGATTTTTTTGTATTTTTCCGTTATCATCTTTCTCGCTTCCACACAATTTGAGGCACTGCCAGTTACAATTTGGACCAAATTTTTCTTCCCCAACTTCAAGAATGACTTCCTCTAAAATCTTGAAAACATATTCAATAGTCTTGTTGTGTCCTGATGCATCAACCACCATAAAAAATGATACCCTGTTGGATGGTGTTGTCATTGATGTCAACCCATGGAGTTGATTGGGTTTGACTTTGACTAAAAATACTTGTCATTGATGTCAAATGGTTAATGAACGCTTCCTAGTAATTGTCGGATTACATCAAGTTGGCAACTCCACTATTGGATGGTTGAAAACCCAAGTCCTAGGGTTTGGGTTCCCTGGATTGAAGATGAACCCTGAATTTGTTGAGGGCTTTTGAGGGGTCGAACCATTGAGTTTGAGTTGGATATCTAAGTCATTAGATTCTCCTCAAAGAGATGTTTATGTTGATATGTGGCACGTCTCATGGTTCCTCCTGGTTTGAGAGAAAAATGAGTTTGAAGTTGAAGACCTTGTTTTGTGGGCTAAAACCCTAGGGGGTAGTAACATGACACCTTATTCACCTACTATTGTCAATATATGAGATTGATTATCACTGCAATCTCATTGTGTATAAGTTGAATATCTTCAAGAACCAAAGGTAGTAACTCAATCATTGACTTCACAACCTTGGTAGGACCATATACACTAAGCTAATCATTGATTTCAAATTTCTAGTGGAATTGAAAATATTTCTAAGAAAGATCCTTAACACAATATTAAATAGGGGTCTTAAGAGTTAGCTAATTATATTATTTTGGTAACTTATTAAAATAATCATTCATCTATTAAATAGGCTCACAACCTTTTTTGCTGAGGGCTTAAGATAATATAGAAATTAGTTAAATAAACTTAAAAGGTATATTTTATTCCTAATCTACTCTAACGCCTAGCTCATAAAGCCCTACCATTCTTCAACTTTCTATCTTTGAAACCCCGCATAACTCAAACTTATGTTTATATATAGAGATCTATTATCCTCCTTAGATCAGTGAACTTAACAATGAATTGAAAGCTTGTCATCAAACTATAGAGCTCTGCAATATTTTGACCCTGTGGCACTTTGTCTTTTGGGCAGCGAGTGTTAGTTTCTTGAGAAGTATTTTTGGATTCGGTTGGGATAGACTTTTTATTGTAGGCTCAGTCTATTCTTTCTTCAAAATTAGCGAAGAGGTAAGTTAATTAATTTGAGTTCTTCTTATGTATATTGATTATGTTTTGGACTTGATCGGGCTAGGCTGTAGGCCCATGGGAACCTTTTTTTCTTGCGTTAGGGCACATGTTTGGAACAACAAGGACCTGTTTGGGATTAGGGCTTGACCACAACAACTTTACTCCAATGTTTAGTTCATTTTTTATCACAACTGATACTAGTTAAGGCATTGTAGCGCTCCGTCCTCCCATTTAGACTTTAGGGCATATCTTAAGAACAAAGTGTAAGGATTAGTTGGTTTGGTTTGGATAGGCATCCTTGAGGAGAATCTGATCCTTTACACAAGTTTTGAATTTGGTTACTTCCTATGTTCCTCGATGAGTTAATGAACATCAAAAAACTTAACTCTACGGTGGATATACATGCTTTCAACACTGTGTTTGGCCGAAGGATTAGTTCATAACACCTTGACTCAACAATACATAGTTGAGCAACTGTGACTTTGTGATTGGCTAAATGTTATTCTTAATTGAAGTGATGAAGACTTAACATAGCAACCCATGACCTCAATGATAGCTACAACACTTGGAACATTAATGCACTGATTTATGAATTATACAATGATTTTTTAATGAACATCACCTTGGTTGACATAGTAAGTATGCTATGATAAGATGTTTGACTTTGATTGCTGTTATGATTTCCATTGCCCTTATCTAATGATACAAATTTGACAAGTGAGGTGATTATGGGACAACAAGTGACCTCGACCATGACTTGACACATTAATGAAACTATTACATGACATGACACCTAAGATAGAAGTGACTTATGTGTGTACAGTAACTTGAATGCAACAACGAAGATAAACTTAACTAGTGACAACAACACCTTTGGACTAATGAGGTAATATAGGATACTGAGCTATGCAAATATGACTTGATAGACCTAACATTGATGCCTTACCATAACAAGTACTATGATGAGTTGCTTTCTTTGACTTCACTCGTTTGACTGTGACATTGACAGTGACAACAAATATGAAATGGACAACAAAGTAGTTGTGAACAATTCCTATGATTGTCTCAATAGTGAGATTTCATGATGATGTAACACTTGCGTTAATGTAACTTTAGATGTTAGTGTTTGTATTCACTATTCCTTTTGATGACAATAATGAGATTGTAATCTCTTATACAATGAGAAGGTGATCTACAATAAGTGACATATTGACGTTGATATAATATCTTGACCTTGACTTGACACTTACATGACCTATTAACTTGATTCTTATATTGGAACAGTGACTTTACATTTAGTTAACAAGTGTCTTGACTTTGACTATACTTGACTAAGACACTATATGACAATGTTGCATTACTATTGATTTTGACACCTAGATAAGACATTAATAATGAGTTGACACCTTGACTTTGAATTGATCTATAGATTGAGGTACATGGATATATGACAATGATGACCTAGGGATTTGTCTTGTAGTAATGATCTATGGATTTCTGTACAATGACACAATTGTAACCTTCTAGGGCAATAGGGCTTAAAGGCATTATCATTCAGTTGTAGAACATATTGATGTAAATATGGATAATAGGATTTGAACAACTGAGCAACAATGTTTACACGTATGCTTGTAGCTCTCTGAGGGTAGAGTTTGAGAGCATTGGTTGCAGGTCATAGGGATGACCTGAAGCACCTTGGTTTGTGCCATCATTTGATAACAATGCTAGATGGTTGCAACATTGTGAGTAGTTTGGAACAATGTAGCAACATGAAGTATGATTGTCTACATATGAGTCTTGATGCTTATTCATTCTTGACAACCAACGTTGTGAGCTCTTGATGTGGAGTAGCGATCAAATGTGTAGTGATCTATGTGTGTAATGATAGTGATATGCAGTTGAGTAGTGATAGTGATGTGCAGTTGAGCAATGAGTTTGATGTGCAACATTGTGCAGTGTTCAACTTGAGTAGGATTGTGCAGTGGTCAATGGCTATAAGGATTTGACAGATATACAACATATTCTTTACAACTTTACTATATTGATTCGGAGCACAGGGGTATCTAGTCTGAAAATTGTGAAACATGGTCTGTCGGCTCTTCAGGGTGGCAGGGTGGTGCAATGTAGGTGAATGGAGTTAGCTTCAGGTTGTGGCTTGAGAACACTTTAGGGTGGCAGGGTGGTGCTAGGGTAGGTCGTATCCTTCACAAGGCGTTGTGGCATCCTTTCAGTTGAGGCTAATAAACTACAGGGCGATTAAGCATCCATTCCAACAATAGATGGTAAACAGAGTGTTGGGGCACTCGCTAGGTTGTGGCCTGATTTACAGGGCATTGGGGTGTCCTTCCAGTTGCAATAGGGTATCAGGGTTTAGTATGTCCTAGAGGTTGTAGCCTGTAAATTAGGGTGTTGACCCCTCCCTCAGTTGTAGCTAAAATCTTGATGTAATTACTTTCTTTTAAAGACGAGGAGAAGATAATTACTAAGAAGTGTTCGATGGATTTTGACCCAAAGGGGGTTTTCCACCTAAAATCTGTGTCCACTGTTTTATCTTTTTGCATTGTTGTATGGTGTTGTATACTGTGGATTATTGTTTATGATTATTTGATGAAGAACAATAATAATAATCTGAAGATTAACTAATGCTCTGAAAAAGATTAAAAAGTGCTAATTGGTAAGAAATACTGATTCACCCCCCTCTTAGTATTTCCAACAATTGGTATTAGAGCTTGGTTCTGTCAATAACAGCTTAACTGTTGGAAGGTATAGTAACATCTGAAGAAAATCAGTATTGTGCACCGACTCCCGAATTTGATGAAGATAATTACTAGATGTGGGAATCTAGAATGGAAGTCCATTTGCAAGTTCATGATGTATGGCAATTTGTTGCTTCTGGAAACACATCTACCAACAAATCCAAAAGATAAAATTCGAAAGCCATGAACATCTTTCTTAATGTTCTACCAAATTCCGTAAAAGCAAAATTTGGTCAATGTTCAACAACCAAAATTCTTTGGGAAAGACTCCATAATCTCTACTTGAAGAAGCGTGCAGGTCAAGAGATAGACCTTGAAAATCATGCATATCCTAATGATGATAGTGAAGAAGTTGAAGGAATGAGTAAGTTCGAATTACAAAATGAAGTGATTAAGGTTATAAAAGAACTTAAAAGTCAAAGGGAAAAGGCAAAATTTTTGGAAACAACAAAAGGATGTGCTGGAAAACTCAATAAGAAAAATGAAGAATCCTTGAAAATCATTATTTGTCTTAGAGTATAGTTGGAAGAAGTCAGAAAGGTCGAAAAGTCAGAATGGAAGAATACAGAGACAAAAAATCACACTCAAGAAAGAAATCGATCAAAAGCAATAGGAACTTGAAGTGGCCTTTGTAGAGAATAACAGGTTTAAGAAAGAAGGGCAAGAAGTAGAAATTGAAAAGGAGGACTTGGCAAGCAAATTAAAGGAATCTGATCAAAGGTGCATATATGTAGTTGACCAGAACCAAAAGGAATTAGAAAACTCTTCAGCAAAAATAAGCAAGGTTAGGATTGAAAATGAAAAGTAGAAGGAACAGATACAGGTACTTAACAGAGAAGAGGAAAAGACCACTCTTCTAAAGCTACAACTTGAAGAAGCAGAAAGAAGAAGACAAATCTTAAAAATCTGGTTTCAAGAAGACCTTGCTCAAAAGCAAGGAGAACTTGATGCAACTCTTAATGAGATCAACAAGCTCAAGGAATTGCAAAAAGAACGATTGCAGGACAAGACAGATAAAGAAGGCAAAAAGAGAAGGTATAGCTCCAGTTGATGATGGTACAAGCTCCACATCTTTGCAAAGTCAGATTGAGGAGAAGACTAAACCTAAGAAGAATGTTACAACTCCAAAGAATGATGCCAAAGCAGTCAAATACAAAGGACAAAAGACTAAATTGCCTTTGAAGAAGAATGAACCATCCAGACAAGATAAATCATCCAGGTAAATTCTCCCATTTAATGGTTATTGTTTTTCATGTGCTGACTTTGGACATATGGCTAGGGATTGTAAAGTTATTGACAGGTACAATTATCAAGGACCACCACCTCCGAATGAATTATTCAGCTACGCACATTCATTTAATGGTTATTGCTTTTTATGTGCTAACTACGGACATATGGCTAGGGAGTGTGAAGTTTTTGACAGGGGCAATCATTATCCGCAAAACCCTAGAAGTAAGTTTGTAGGATCACGAAACAGATACCAAATGGAATCTTCTATGGATGACATTGAATGCTTCAAATGTCATAATTACGGACACATAGCTCGAGAGTGCAGGTACAATATTGATAAGAAATGCTATAAATGTCATAACTATGGACACATGGCTTGTCACTGTAGGTACAAGATTGAATCAACCATGAATGAAAAGCTTGACAACAAGAATAAGAAGGTTAGGAAAAGAAAACAGGTATAGGATGAGCAAGAAGAGCAGGAAGGCAAGAAGGTCTCAACATATATGCTTTTAGGGTTTGTAAAATGTCATGAGAAATTAGCAGTTGCTTCAGATAATAACTCAAGTCAAGATGGTCCATTAGGTGACTCGCTATTTTGAATGATTTGGTTCATCGACTTCTTCAATTTTGAAGAGGGGGAGTATTATAGTAGTATGTGGCATAGTTCTATCATTGACAAACAAACATCATGGACAAAATGGCAACTTCAAGTCAGATATGTCAGATCTATAACAGGTTAAGGGGGGGAGATGAATAGTCATAGGATACAAGTCTGCAATGATTGATCATCAGAGTATCAACATTAATAATAGGTTATCATACTAAAGGAAATCTATATGATGCACAACATGTTAGGAGGAGCACATGTGGATTACAGGGCCACAGGGATTGTCATTGACAAATTATTACAAGAAGGCTTCTTGTTAGGGGGAGCATAGACATATTACAGGTCCACATGAAGCAAGCAGATTGTCAGGGGGAGTCACCCTTTGCCATTGATGTCAAAGGGGGAGAGAAAAATCTAAGAAGGAGATGAAACATGAAATCAGGGGGATTGTACTCAGAAAATGAGTACGTGTGTTGCCATCAATGACAAAGGGGGAGATTGTTGGATGGTGTTGTCGTTGATGTCAACCCATGGAGTTGACTGGGTTTGGCTTTGACTAAAATCACCAGTCATTGATGTCAAATGGTTAATGAATGCTTCCTAGTAATTGTCAGATTACATTAGTTGGCAGCTCTACTGTTGGATGGGTTAAAACCCAAGTCCTAGGGTTTGTGTTCCGTGGATTGAGGATGTACCCCGACATTGTCGAGCATTTTTGAAGGGTCAAACCATTGATTTTGGGTTGGAGATCCAGGTCATTAGATTCTCCTCGAAGAGATGTTTATGTTGATATGTGGTATGCCCTGTGGTTCGTATTGGTTTGAGAAAAAAATGCGTTTGAAGTCGAAGACCCAGTTTTGTGGGCTAAAACCCCAATGGGTAGTAACATGACACCTTATTCACCTACGCTCATCAATATATGACAATGATTATTACCATAATCTCATTGTGTATAAGTTAAATATCTTCAAGAACCAAAGGTAGTAACTCAATCATTGACTTGACAACCGTGGTAGGACCATATGCACTATAAGTCAATAATTGATTTCAAATTTCTAGTGGAGTTGAAAATATTTCTAAGAAAGATCCTTAACACAATATTGAATAGGGGTCTTGAGGATTAGTTAATTATATTGTTTTGGTAACTTAATAAAATAATCATTCATCTATTAAATAGGCTAATGACCTTTTTTGCTTAGGGCTTAAGATAATATAGAAATTAGTTAAATAAACTTAAAAAATATTTTTAATCCTAATCTACTCTAACGCAATATTATCAGAATTGGACCAGAACAGGGTCTGACTATTTTTGGCCCCAAACTGCTCCGAACCGGAATTGCCCGGTTCGGTACAGAACCAACTGGTTTTGTACGAAACCCGCTGGTTCGGTACTGAATTGGCCTATTCTATCGAACCGGCCGGTTCAAGACCGGATTTGTTCTGTTTGTCCCTTCTCAAGTCAACATAAAAATGTTTGCGTTTTTTTGGTTTTGTAATAGAACCGGCCGATTAGATACACCGGCCCAATGTTGCACAAAGCGAGGATGAAACAGGGACGTTTTTTGGAAGCAGGGACGTGGAAGTGTCATTTTCCAAAAATCTAGGAAGCGAACTGTCTCAAAAGCGTCTACTATATATATATTATATTTTTTGCATTTATATTAAAAAAACATCCAAAATACCAAATTAGTTGTAGAAGACATGAAAACATACATATTTTAACATAAATCAAGATAGATATGGCATCCATTGTACATCAATGATTAATTATTCTAGCATCAACAATCTACAATCTAGATTCCTCTTCTCTTGTCTAGCCTTTGCCTCTACAATTCTATAGGGATTTTAGTCAGCATTACCTAATTTTGATCAAACAGCTTAATCCAAGCCTTATAATATGGTAGAGAAAGCTTAACATGCCTGATCAATGATTTTGACTTGAGTGAAGAGTACATAATTGCTAAGGCCATGACAAAGGAGTTCAACAATCAATAACACCAACACTGGGGTACATATAGGGCTTGTTGCTCTTGATTAAATGCCAATCACATGCCCTCATACATGATATAATCCAATGAAACACCACAATCCCATTGATCCTGAAAACTGTCAAGTCTGCCGAATTTTGAATGGGATATGAAATTCTATTTTCTCCATATGAAGTTTGATGAGGTTGGAACCACTCTCAAACACTGAGTCATTTCATGGTAATGTTAAAAATTTAAGTAAAAGGATGGAAATGAAAGATAAATGAAAATGTCACTTTTACTTTAAGAATTTAACATTACCATTAAGGAGCATCAAGGGGCATCTTGGGAGTATTCAGAAAGTGTAGTTGCTCATAGAACAGTTCAGAATTTCCAAAAACAAAAAAAGCCCCACAGAACCGTCCACCTTCTCTTGGATCTTCTCGCGTTCCGCGGTGGATACACGCCTGAACCTCCGCAGATCTGCACCCGATCGTTTCTGGATCCGCGGATCGGGAAATAGGAACCGCCGATCGGGCAGTAGGAGCTGCAGATCGGCCCCCCACGGATCCAATTTTGCTGGAATAATAAAAAAAAGGAGGAACCACAGATCCGATTTTCCGATCTGTGGTTTCGCCTCTCACGCTCCGTGCACTCTAGCTACACCAATAGGGAATCCAACTGCTCCCCAACATGAGTCAATTTGGTCGTGGACTCGACATAAACTTCTCTCATGCTCTCCAGTTCCTCGTTCTGCTGCAGAATCGCCTCTCGCACTAACGTGACCTCCCATTTTAATGCTAGAAGGTCAGCCTGAAACTGATGGAACTGTTGTGGGCATCTATCACCTGTAAACTCGATCACGGCTCCAGATACCTCAGTAAATGTTGGCATCTTGTCCAGGGATGGCACATCCTCAACAAATGGCTCTATGTGAGTTGGCTCTGTCCTCTCCACTAGGGTGTCAACTAGGGCTATCAAAGAGGTCTCTAATAAAGGTGACTCCTGTGCCACATTGGGTATATCGATGTGATCCTCACCATCTTGTGGGATTTCAACATCATGCTCAACCTCCTCGTCAGGCTCCTCATATCTAAATCCAAGTCTCCACCAGCAAAAGTGCCCCCTAGTCTCACCCTCTAACCGTCTTTGTCTTGTTTGCTCATTTTCAGGAGATCTGGTGCCCTGATCTGGTCGAATTTCCCCACATGATGTAGATGGTTGCACCCCCACAACCTTCTCACCTCTAACGTCTTCGTTGTAAGGGTGAGGATCGGTTTGGTCTGTCACCCTCCTCAATTGGGCCAACCGCTCATCGTCCCAATGAATTCTACCCCATAATTTCTGCATACTGGATTTCCCTTCAGCCATGGGTTTGCCTCCGGTTTCACTTGTCACTGTGCATTCATACACAAAGCATCCATGATCTTCTGGCTAATTTCCCACAGCTAGGCCAACATCATGCTGTGATATCACTATAATGATCCTTAATAGGGATACAAGTGATAACAACAAATAATACATGCAACAAGTTACAAAATAAAATATTCAGCAAACACCTATATAAACGCTGTAAATGGAGAACTTCTGATCCATTTTATTATATTTATGCAAGTCAAATACAAAAGATGATGGAATGGTGCACCTAGGCTTGTCTGAAAGGACAAGCAGGACCAAGCCCAGTTAGGAAAATGGCTAAGTTGAAGGCCGCCCAATTGTTGCACCAATTTGCACTGCGTTGCCCAGGAACTATTGCTTTGCTGAAGTTCGAATCACTGGAAGATGCACTGAAACTGCCCAGAAATTTATGTGCTTTTAACCTTGAACTCCTTGGCCAAAACCCACAAAAACCCATAAATGGTTTGGCTTGCTTTGGACTTCCCAAAATCGACCCCCAAAGGCACTGCTCAATCCCCAACAATTCTACATTGTCTGCTGCAAAGATACGACTTAAAACCCCACATCGGTGCTAAAAAAACTATGAAACTTTAGATTTGCGATCCTTGTCAGAAACCCAGAAAAATGCAGAAGGGAATTTCTCTGGTTTTGACTTTGGATTTTCGGCCTCCTTGGAGCCTCTCCCCAACTGCTACAGCCGAATTCGACTTGCAGGAAATAGCTTGCTAATCCCTCTGAAAATACCCTTAGAACGTTGGGTCCACCTGCATTGACTAACTCCTTGCTTCCCGGATGACCCTTGGTCCGGATGACTGCTATCTAAGCACCACGAGTTTGCTGTTATAGTGCCCTTTGTGTTGGCTGCTACGCTGGTCTAGTTGGCTGCTACTCCAGCAGAGTTGCCCTTTCTACGCTACCTCCTCAACTCCTGGCTCTCCCAACAAGGTGTGAATCCCTTTGTTGGTCTATTCCCGACTCTCCTAACAAGCTTTGAATCCCTCTTGTTGATTTCTAACCCTTCCTGCGTGTTCTCTGGCTGCCCAGGAATACGCAGTTCCTCCTTGCGCTAATGGCTGGAGTGTGTGACTGTACTAGACTCCCTGGAAACTCCTGTGTAACAGCCTCCCTAGGGCGGGCACAGATGGTCCCTCGAAGAAGAGGTTGAATCTTCCCTGTGGAAGACTCGTGGCTAAACAACTGGTAGACTCGTTGAACAATAGAGCATACAAAATGAGTTTGTTTGTCAAAATAATTAGAATACTCGAAAATGAGAGCTCCATTCCCTTTTATCACCTTGGGCTCCCTTAGCCTCTTGTGGGCCCCTTCTTCTACTAACTCGAATTCCCTCCAACATCCTCCTTGGCCAAATTCGAATTATTCATGGGTGGCCTCCACATTCCACTAGCTGCCAAAAATAATTCGAACTGCCTATAGTTCCTAAGTTTCTGCTTGTGGGATCCTCCTCTTAAACCAAAATTGCTACCAAAATTGTGTAGCAGCACCCTATTACAAATGGGTTTGAGAAGGGACATGACAGAGGCAATGCTCCAAGAGCCTGATGTGCCACATCATGTGCCACTGCATACCACCAAGTATTACCGCACTCCTCGACATGCCACTCTATGCTGCAACCAGTCCTTGTACATCACTAGATCACCCTGCCTACTGTTGTACCACCCTTTACTATCGGGCGTCCCATATTCACCAACGCATCTGTCACCTCACTAACAAATCCTGTGTGGTGTGAGTCACTACCCCTACTCAATGGTGTGACCCCATGCACTGTGACTAACCACCACGCACCTCCGTGCTCACTTATGAGCCATTGCCCAACGTTGTATGCCCCTACACGCCGATGGATGCCATGATCTAAAGCTGAGACAATATGCGTCAGCCCGCACCCTACCGGTATCATCATCTCCACTGTCGCATCACCATTCCCTCTGATGTCTGGACCTCGCCTCCAAATCCACCCTGAGAGACACGAGGGGTGAATCCCCATATGTACCAGTGGCGACGTCATCGTTGTGCTGCTCCTCCATGACCATTGTGCCCCACATAACTGGGGAGAACCCTCGGCTCCATACAAGGCACTGTCTGGTGGCCTACTAATGTCACCTCCTTTGACAAACTCTTGCCAGAGTATGCTAATCATCTTGTGATCCCATTTACAACCATCATACCAAGACAACCCAAGGAGTCTGTCCATAAACTGGTTGGCCGCTGGTGCTGGCGGAAACTCCTCTAGCAAATGCGTGTGCTCAACCGCTAGGTCAACTATTCCGCCAGGATCGTAGTCAACCAACATATCTGGGAAATGATAGGTAGTCCCACTGGATCCCAATGACAAGTCTAAGCTTCTGGTATCCCCAGTGTGAAAATTCCTAATCCTCAAGGAAGCCCTACAGCTGCAAATCTGAATCTACTTCACCTACTTGATATCAACATACATTACCAAGTTATTCTTTGAATACTGAAGCAAATTACTTCTGCAGTGTCATGTCCCTTCTCAAACACATTTGTAATACGGTGTTCCACACATTTTTGCACAATTTTGGCTAATGGGAAGAACCCAACATTTTCGAGTTAGGGACTTGGGAGGAAATTCGACTTAATTTGGTTACTAGTGGAAGGTTGGGGCCACCCACCTGGGAATTCGAACTAGGCCATTCGAATGGCTTGGAGGGAATTCGAAGTGCTAGATGGAGGGGCCCACATGAGGCAAGGAAGATCCACAAAGATAAAAGGAGGAGGGAGCTCTCATTTGGATTCATTCTTACACCTTGCAATCAAAATTACTTGACTGTTCGCTATGCTCTTTAGTTGAGTCAACCCACTGTTTAGCCACGAATCTCTCAAGCAGGAGATTCAACCTCTACTTCGGGGGACCATCCGTCCCTGCCCTAGAGAGGCAGTTCCATAAGTATTGCTGGAGTTCTGGGAGTGTGTTACAACATTACAACCACAATAGGGAGTGGATATTTTTGGCTCGCTGGAGAATACGCAGGGGTAGTTTGGAGCTATCAATGATCAAGCATTTGCCAGGAGAGTTAAAGGATTGGGAGAGCAGCAAAGTGCCAACCTTTCTTGTGAGTTTTGGAGCCAACAAAGCCAAATCCTAGCAGTTTGAATCATTGAGCTTGGGGATAGCATAGAGGGCCAGTCCAACAATTTCGTGGAGCTAAGGAGCAGGTGCCATAGGTCGGAAGTCCATCTAGGAAGTCAAGGGATTGATAGTAGAGGTCAGCCCGACACTTTGGGTCCATTTTTAGCAGGCCGAGTTTTGCAGTTGCAGCTGACGCAGGGCTCCATGCGGGTCGAATTTCAGAAGTCTAAACCAACCAAATTCCGTCGTGGGTTTTCTGAGAGGAGTTCGTGGTTAGAATTTCAGAATTTTCCGGATGCTATTCGAGCCTGAAATCCTAATTCTTATAGGGTGAACTGCTAGTTTGCTGGGGAATTCGCACCATTTTTTTGGGTTCTTGGTTTGGAGATAGGTCAAACCCTTTCTGGGTTTTTGTGGGCTTTGGTCAAGGAGGTTGAGGTTAAATTTGCAGCATTTTCTAAGCATCGAAGGTGGAGTTTCTTGCAGTCGCTTTTCAACTAGCAGTGTAGTTTTCTAGGCAGCGCAGAGCATTAGAGGAGCAGTCATTTCCAACATTTGAGATCATTGTATTATTACTTGGGTTCTATCATGCTTGCCATTGAGGCAACTCAGGTTCATTCCTCCATACTAATGTACTTGCTCCATTGATTAATAAAATGGCTCAGCTGGCTCTAACTTTTGGAGTTTTTATGAGCATTTGCTGATTGTTTAAAATTTATGTGTTGTAAATCATTTTTGCTTAACATATCACTATTTATTTAAGTTTGGAACATTACAATGGTATCAGAGCATGATCTTGGCCTAGCTGTGGGAAACTCGTCAAAAGATCATGGAAACTTTAGGTATGAGTGCACAATGACGGGGGAAACTAGAGACTAACCCATGGCTCAAGGGAAACCTAGTATGCAAAAATTCTGGGGTAGAATTCATTGGGACGATGAGAGGTTTATTAGAAATTAGAGAGAAAGCAAAGAGATCCATTAAACAGATCACCAAACACAGTGTCTTATTGATCTCATGGACATTACATATATAGGAATACATGATCTTTCTAGATCTGAGAATGGTGGATCTAGATTACTAAAAATAGTTAGTACTCTTGTTAACCTAGGAACTTACACAATACAACTCAGGACAACTTGGAAGACATGGAAGCATTACTTCCAACACCCTTCCTTAATGCTTACATGTAGAAAATATTAAAAACCCATATTATAACAATAAATAAATCTTTTTCAGATTTGACTGATATGGTCATCATCAGCACCCACATCCACTCTAGAATCTTGCAAACACCGCTCTTTGACCACCACATCTTCGCGCTGTCACTTGATCTCCATTTAAAATGTAAACACCTTTGACCATCATTGATGAACTTTGCAGAATTGACGCTTCTCAACCTCCCAGAGCGCAATGGGCCAGTCTTGATACTGAACCATCCTATGGAACTGCCACCATCTGTGAATTCACGACCCTCCGCAGCCTTCATCAGTTATATAGGATACCATTCTGGATACATAATGTCTTCAACAAACAATTCTACAATTTGACCTTATAAAATACCCTGTACTGAAGCTCCCAGAGCACAACGAGTCACACCAGCTTGACCTTATTAAGAACTACCTTTGAATAATGCTCCTGGAGCTCGACGGGTCACATTACTCTGTGAATAGTTGGCCTGTTCATTGTGGTTCTGCATCATTTGATTCTTACCAACAACTCCTTTTTACATTAAAATTTCTACCCACTATTACTCTTTTTTTCCATATAAATTAAAACTCCTCACACCAATCAAATATATCTCAAACCAATTATTAAAATAACCTTAAAATAAAGGTAAAAATAAATAAATATCGTTTTCAAAAATCAAAAGAAATGTGCCCAATTCATGCGTTTGTCTTTAAAACAATATCCAAGGAATAAAGTTTTTAAATCAATCTTGTCGTATTCCACACCACCCCTGGCTCGGCCAAATGGATCAAACGATCCACAACTATATGACGCAAGAATCAAGGGGCTAATCACCACTCTGCATGCACAATCTGAGACTGATCGACCTATTGTCCACATGAAATGTTGGAAGAGGAACCCTCAAGCTACCCGAGCAAAATCAGCTAGTTAATTCAATAATGGAAAAAATGAATTTTGATTCCACAAACACGGTAATCAATAAAATCGGCCAACAAAGTACATCACCTATTTCCGACAAAACAAAATGCCAGAAACAAGCCCTAGAAGGGGCAGAAAACCCCCATATAATTGTAGTTTGAAGGGGCAATGGAGCAACAAGGCTCCATTTTTTACTGTCGATTTTCCTTTATAACATTGAAAATGGGCTAGATAGGTTTTTTTAATTTTTTTCTTAGGATGCATCTTCGATTCTTTAGGTTGCACCAAGTGTCAACCTATCTAGCCCATTTCAATGTTATAAAGGAAAGTCAACGGTAAAAAATGGAGCCTTGTTGCTCCATTGCCCCTTCAAACTGCGGTTATATGGGGGTTTTCTGCCCCTTCTGGGGCTTGTTTCTGGCTCGGCCAAATGAATCAAACGATCCACAACTATATTCCGCAAGAATCAAGGGGCTAATCACCACTTTGCATGCACAATCTGAGACTAATCGAAAGAGGAATTCTCAAGCTACCGGAGCAAAATCGGCCAGTTAATTCAACAATGGAAAAAAATGAATTTTGATTCCACAAACACGGTAATAATCAATAAAATCGGCCAACCTTGTAAATATATCAGTTCTGAAAAACAACGCTCACACATAGATATAAATAGGGAGAAATAAATCTCACTTATATCAGATCTGAAAAACAACACTCGCACATAGATATAAATAGGTAGAAATAAATCTCACAATAGAAATCAACTGTAACACACTTATATTAATTTATATATGTACAAAACAATAATACTCAAGACTCTCTCGCATCTTCTTGGCTCTCTCATATCTAGCTCTGATACCATATTAGAAATTAGAGAGAAAGCAAAGAGATCCATTAAACACAACACCAAACGGACATTACATATATAGGAATACATCATCTTTCTAGATCCGAGAATGATGGATCTAGATTACTAAAAATAGCTAGTACACCTATTAACCTAGGAACTCACACAATACAACTCAGGACAACTGGAAAGATATGGAAGTATTACTTCCAACAAGGTTTGGCTTAGTTGATGAGGGTGACAGACCAATCCCATCCTCGCCCTTACAACAAAGACGTGAGGGGTGTGCAGGCCGTGGGGGTGCAACCATCTACATCGTGGGGAAAGTCGACAAGATCAAGGCACCAAATCTCCTGAAAGGGAGTAGGTAGGACAAAGACAGTCAGACGGTGAGACTAGGGGGCGCTTTTGCTGGTGGAGAGCTGGCTTCAGATTTCAGGAGCCGGAGGAGGAGGTTGAGCATGATGCTGAGAGCCCACGAGATGGTGAAGAGTACATCGATATACCCGATGTGGCACGAGTCACCTTTATTAGAGACCTCTTTGATAACTCGAGTTGACACCTTGGTGGAGAAGATAGAGCCTACACACATAGAGCCATCTGTTGAGGAGCCACCCATGGACGAGATATAAATTAATATAAGTTGTTGAGGTATCTTGAGCTATGACCGAGTTTACAGGCAATTGATGCCCACGACAGTTCCAGTTTTAGGCTGATCTTCTAGCATTAAAAAGGAAGGTCGCATTAGTGCGTGAGGCTATTCTGCAGCAAAACGAGGAGTTGGAGGCCATGAGAGCGGTTTGTGCCAAGTCCACGACCGAATTGACTCATGTTGGGGAGCGGTTGGTTTCCCTACTGGTGCAGCTAGAGTGCACTTTGGAGCGTGAGAGCAACCCTCTTCGGGCATACATAGATGTGGCTAGCAACACTGTTAGGTTACCTTGGCCCATTGGACATAGGGAGACAATGCTACCTAGTCAGATTGTATGTATTGACTAGGATAGCGAGATGAGATGACTTGAGTTGCACATGGTGCAACACCCACATGCTGGGGTTGTTGTATGTGCCAGAGTTCGTGCATTCGATCCCTCTTGGGGTTGGGTGGTGAGAGATTCTGAGTTGGTACCCAGTGGAGTGGACTATGGAGATGGTAGTGGACCCAGGTGGAGCTCAGCAGGAGTTTCCAGGTACTGGGGATGCTGGAAGCCCCGACTGGCATTGGGATCCGGGAGGGACCACCTATCATTTCCCAGTTATACCTATTGACTATGACCTAGAGGGTATAGTTGACATAATAGTCGAGCATGCACCTCCGCTAGGAGAGTTTCAGTCAGCACCAGTGGCCAACCAATTTTTGGGCAGACTCCTTGGGGTGCCTTGGTATGACAATTGTACACGGGGTCTCAGGATGATCAACATACTCTGGTAGGAGTTTGTTGGAGGAGGGGGCATTGGCAAGCCACCAGACAGTGCCTTGTATGGAGCTAGGGATTCTTCGCATTTGTGTGAGACACAGAGGAGTAGAGCAGTGGTGGCATCGCTGCTGACACCTAGGGAAGCTCACTTCTTGGATCCCTTAGGGAGGACGTGGAGGGGAGGTCCCCTCATCGGAGAGCATGGTGATGCGATAGTGGAGGTGATGATCCGGGTTGGATGCGGGCCGACACATATGGACACAACTTTAGGCCATCTCATTCAAGGATGGGTAGGAGCATCTAGCATAGAGAAGTGGTCTGCAGATGGGCATGGAGACGCATGGGGGTGTGTCGTAGTATGTTGGATTGCGCTGTGGAGTGGGAGTGCCTCACATCGCATTGAGTACATGCGGAGAGTGACAGGTACAGTTACACAGGCGGGACATAGGATGGCACAAGATGGCATAGCCATCCAGTAATTTCGCAGAGGGGACAATGAAGAGGGCTAGTCCAGTAATTTCGTGGAGCTAAGGAGCAGGTGCCATAGCTCGGTGACCCATCCGGGAAGGTAGGGGATTGATAGTAGAGGCCAGACCAACACTTTGGGTCCATTTCTAGAAGGATTTATAGGCAGATTCCAGCAGGCCGAGTTTTGCATTTGCAGCTGAAGCTGGGCTCCAAGGGGGTCAAATTTCAGAATTCTAAACTAGCCAAATTCCTTCGTGGGTTTTTTTGGGTTTTCTGAGAGGAGTCCGTGGTTAAAATTTCAGAATTTTCTAGATGCTATTCGGGCCCGGAATCTTAATTCTTATAATAGGGTGAATTGCTAATTAGCTCGAGAATTCACACCATTTTTTTGGGTTCAGCTTTGGCTCGGAGATAGGCCAAACCATTTCTAGGTTTTTGTGGGTTTTGGTCAAGGAGCTTGAGGTTAAATTTGCAGTGTTTTCTGAGCATCGGAGGTGGAGTTTCTTGTAGTCCTTTCCAATCAGCAGTGTAGTTTTCTGGGCAACACAGAGCATTAGAGGAGCATTCATTTCTAGCATTTGAGATCATTGTAGTATCACTTGGGTTCTGTCACACTCGCCATTGAGGCACGCCATAGGTTCATTCCTCCATACTATTGTACTTTCTCCATTGATTAATAAAATGGCTCAGTTGGTGTTTACTTCTGGAGTTTTTATGAGAATTTGTAGATTGTTTAAAATTTATGTGCTGTAAATCATTTCTGCTTCACATATCACTGTTTATTTAAGTTTGGAACATTACATGCAGCCTACACTACTTTAATATTTGATTACATGAAACAAAAAACTTAGCAAAGAACAAGATACATAGGACACAATTATTTTTGGACAAAATAGTCCTCGGAAAAACTCAATACAGAAAACTGGTGCAACAACTCTGAGGGTTTTCTATTATTAAGTAGTAATTCTGAATATAATTATGGCTGCCCTCCCGACAAACTAGTGATAAAGAAAATACAATGGCGGAAAACTGAGTGAGTTTTACCTCACTTCACCCGGTAGATTCTGGCTGATCTGGCAGCAAAATTGGCTAACCCCGACTATCTCTGTGTCAGCTCTACGCTATCTCTTCTGCCTACTATGTCAACCTTCTCGACTGTTCCGACATTTCCTCGACAGCTTCGACTTTTTGCGTGGAGGGTAGCTACTGCCTCTGCGCTGGCCCTTCTGTTTCTGCACCAGGCCTGCGTGGGTCCAGATTGGCCCAACGTTAGTCTTGTTAGTTGTTGCGCTGCCTCCACTAGCTTCTCTTCGCCTCTCTTTCAGTACTCCCAAACTATTCTTGCCCCTCTGCTGTAGAATGATCACTCAATTCGAAATCTCAGCTTCCTAGCCCCAAAAATTGAACTCCAGATCAATTCGTTCTCTGTGTGTGTGTTTCTAAATGAACCCCAAGCCTCCTACTTATACTTTTCTCATTGAGACTTCAACAACCAAAATTAAGTCTCTAATCAACGACTTAGATTAAAACTTAATTTGATCTGTCTTCTAGATCATTCTCATCCATATTTTGATTAATACCCATTAATATTTTAATTTTCCTAAGTTTAGACTTAGGAACCACATTAAAAATATTAATTTTTTTAATAAAATACAATCCGGGTGGAATTGCACCAAACGGTTTCTGGGTTCTTTAGAACTTATGTGTCTTAGCCACTCCACCAATTTTCATGGCTAGAACACATCCGATGCTACCAAAAACTAACACTCCCTCTTAGCAAGGAAAGTGCTCTAACAACAATGTTCAACTGCATGCTGCTCTGTTTCTGAAGCATCTCCTTTCCGCACTATTGTTGCCACCAACACTGTGCTGCTGCGACTACTGTACTGCTGCCCATGACACTGCCACTACCACTGCTACATTTGTACTACAACTCCTTCTCAAATGCCACCTCTGCTATGTTGTTAGCATTGCCTCTGCGAACACTACTTTCATACTGTAACTTAGTTGCTGAGAGAAGCAATTGAAAAACATCCAAAATTACTTAATTTAACTGTGTTCAACATAATACCATGAATGTTGGAATTTCACTGCTACTAGTCTCTAACCCTCTGAATCTTCTGCGCTGCTGTTGACTTCTGCACTGTGCCTTCTGCACTCCTGCCAACTTTGCTCTACGTTGATTAGTCTCTGGTCTCAAGCTACTGCATATGTCCTCCAAACAATCCACTGCATCATCTAACACTAAATCCATCTTGCTACTGCTGAATCTCAGGCTCTCGTAGCAAGGAATTGATCCAAGAGGTGGACTCCTCAAGGATCCTGCCCACATGGAGTCCTCCTGACTACAACTCAATATCGCCCCATTTCTCTCTTGGAGATGCGTGGGCACTTATGGCAAGCTCATCTTTGTCAATCTTTGCTGGAGTAGCCTTAGGACCATGTTTCTCATACTTACCCTTTTGCTTCAAAGGACATTGGGATGCAAAGTGGCCCATCTCGCCACATCTAAAACATTTCACCTTCAAAATATCCTTCTTCCGCTTCTGCTTCTACTGTCCCTTTGATGCTAGGCTGCGTTTTCCTCCTCCTCCTTTGTCTTCGTGCCATTCCCATTGCTGCCATTGAGGTTGACCTTCACTAGGTCCCTCCTTAATTCCTCTTGTTGAAGGGCTGCCCACATCTCCTCCCATGAAGGTAGTCTTTCCCTGCACAAGATACTTTGGACGAAGACTTGCCATTCATCCGAGACTCCATTCAGGGTTGTCCTTATCATCGCGGTAGACTGAGGAGTAGACCCCACTGCAGCAAGCTGGTCTCTGGTGTCCTGAAGACATTGAAGATAGGAGTTAACTCCTTCTCCCTTCTGCATAAATGTCTGCTACAACTTTTGTTCTAGGTACATCTTCCATTGTTCGGAAGAGCCTTCAAACAATGAAGACAAAGCTTCCCACATCTCTCGGGCTGTATCTTTACCCTGCAAGTGTGAGACCACATGATCTCGAACTCCATCGAGTATGAACATCTTCGCCTTCCCCTGCTCGACCTTGTATTTTTTCTTTTGATCATTGTCAGCTGGAACAACCACAACACTCTTGACGTAGGCTTCCAGATCATATTCCTCCAGAACAACTAAGATTCTAGTCTTCCATATGACATAATTGGAAGCTCCTTCCAACCTCTCCTGATCTCTGAGCCCATGTAATGCCATCTCACCCAAATTGTCGAATTGACTCCTCTAGTCACCGCGCAACACCAGTTTGTTGCCCGACAAGTGAAAAATTTGAACTTTTGGTGAGAAAAGTTCTATGAGGAGAAAATTCCCCTTCTATGTGTCTTCGCTCTTTTCCGACAGATTTCTACCCCAGCAGAAACTCCGCCCTTCAAGCATTGCACTGAGGCTTTGCATCACTCCCTCTTCCTTTGCAAACTCATGAACTGGAAATTGTTCCTCTGTCAACTCTCTCAGAGAGAGATTTCCTCGGAATCTCTGCTTCCCGGCAAGGATTGCGCAATCCCTTCAAGGGGATTCAAATTGCTACCAAGTGTAGCTTTTGGCCTCTCTGCTCAGCGTTGGATCTGCGCTTATTGTTTCAAAATCAACCCTTTGATACCATGTGAAAATTCCTAATCCTCAAGGAACCCCTACTGTAACAAATTTGAATCTACTTAACCTACTGATTCTAATATACATTACCAAGTTATTCTCTAAGTACTGAAGCAAATTACTTCTGCAACCTACACTACTTTAATATTTGATTACATGAAATAGAAAATTGAGCAAAGAACAAGATACATTTGACAATTATTTTTGGACAAAATAGTCCCCGGAAAAACTCAATACGGGAAAACCGGTGCAAAAACTTTGAGGGTTTTCTATTATTAAGCAGTAATTCTGAATACAATGTTGGTTGCCTTGCTGGAAAACCAGTGACAATGAAAATACAATGGCAGAAAACTGAGTGAGTTTTACCTCACTTTCACCCGACAGATTTTGGTTGATCTGGCAACAAAACTGGCTAATCCCGACTATCTCTGTGCTAGCCCTGTGTCAGGCTTACAGGCTTTACGTTAGCTCTACACTGTCTCTTCTGCCTATTCTGTCAACCTTCTCGGCTGTTCCCGCAGTTCCCCGACAGTTCTGGCTTTTTGCGTGGAGGGCAGCTACTGCTTATGTGCTGGCCCTTCTGGCTTTGCGTTAGGCCTGCGTGGGCCCAGATTGGCCCAACGTCAGTCCTCTTAGCTACTGCACTGCCTCCACCAGCTTCTCTCCGCCTCTCTGTCAGTACTCCTGAACTATCCTTGCTCCTCTATTGCAGAATGATCACTTAGTTTGAAATCTCAGCTTCCTAGCCCCAAAAATCAAACTCCAAATCAATTCGTTCTCTCTGTGTGTGTTTCTAAATGAACCCCAAGCCTCCTTATACTTTTCTCGTTGAGACTTCAACGACTGAGATTAAGTCTCTAATCAATGGCTAAGATTAAAACTTGACTTGATCTGCCTTATAGATCATTCTCACCCATATTTTGATTAATACCCATTAATATTTTAATTTTCCTAAGTTTAGACTTAGGAACCCCATTAAAATATTATTTTTTTAATAAAATACAATTCGGGTGGAATTTCACCAAACAGTTTTTGGGTTCTTTAGAACTCATGTGCCTTAGCCTCTCCACCAATTTTCATGGCTAGAGCACATCTGATGCTACCAAAAACTAACACCCAGTGCGGAAAGCTCTCGTTGAGCTGCAGTCGGATCCATCGCCATCTCCATAGCCCACTCAACCGGGTACCAACTCAGAATCTCTCACCATCCAACCCCAAGAGAGGGATCGAATGTACGAACTCCTGTACACAGAACAAGCCCCCCATCTTGCAGATGTTGCACCCTATACAGCTCATGTCGCCTCATCTCATCATCCTGGTCAACACATAAGATACGTCAAGGTGACTCTGCCTCTCCTCTCCAATGTGCAGAGGAAACCTACTAGTGCTACCAGCTCCATCTATGTATGTTTGAAGAGGGCTTCTCTGATGCTCTAATGTGCACTCTAGTTGGACCATTAGGGAATCCAACCGTTCCCCAACATGAGTCAGTTTGGTCGTTGACTCAACACAAACCACTCTCATGCCCTCTAACCCCTTGTTTTGCTGCAGAATGGCCTCTTGTACTGTCGTGGCCTTCTCTCTCAATGCTAGAAGGCTTGCCTAGAACTGATGAAACTGTTGTGGGCATCTATACCCTGCAGACTCGGTCACAACTCTGCATACCTTAGCAACTGTTGACATCTTATCCATGGGTGGCACCTCCTCAAAAGATGGCTCTATGGGTGTAGGCTCTATCCTCTCCACCAAGGTGTGAACTGGGGCTATCAAAGAGGTCTCTAATAATGGTGACTCTTTCACCACATCACGTATATCGATGTGCTCCTCACCATTCTGTGGGCTCTCAGCATCATGCTCAACCTCCTCCTCAAGCTCTTGATATCTAAAGCTAGGTCTCCACCGACAAAAGCACCCCCCGGTCTCACCCTCTTACTGTCCCTCTCTTGCTTGCTCCTTTTTAGGAGATCTGGTGCCTTGATTCTGTCGAATTTCCCCACATGATGTAGATGGTTGCACCCCCACGGTTTGCGCACCTCTAGTGTCTCTGCTGTAATGGTGAAGATGGGTTACTATGCATTCATACCTAATTCTCCCATGTTCCTGTTGGCTACCCACAACTGGGCCAAGATCAAGGCTTTGATAACGCTTTAATGTTCCTAATGGAATTATGTAATGAATAACTGAAGCACGAACTAGAAAATGACCAAAAGTCTGTACACACAAGGCAACAAAACACCCAATACAAGTTTTAGAACAACTAAGCCATTTTATAAAAAATGTGGAATAAATGGGAGTACAATAACAAGGAACAAGTGCACCTGGGCTTGCATAAGCAAGTTGAAGCAAACCCAAGGTCAAAAAGATGCCCCATTGAGTAGAAACTTCGACCCCCAAATTGCCTCCGTGCTGCCCAGAAATTGTGCCACTGCTGCTATTTGAAAATGGTTTGAATCCCTTGTTGGAATGCTCAGATTGACTTGAAATTGCTATTGTAGCTTCCTCTTAATTTTTGCCACAGGACCTAGAAATGAATTGATCCCAATATTTCACACCAGAAAACCCAGAAAATGGAGCAAATTATAAGCAACTATTGGTTGGAAAGAGTCACTTGTATGAGTGTGCAAGAGTGCTCAGAAAATTTAGCCAAATCAATCTTGGTCTCTCCTCAACAAACCCAGAAAAACCCAGAAAGGGTTGGGCCTAATAACAATCTTCCAAAATCACCCCTAATTTGTGTGAGCACTCTCTACAACTGGGTAATTTGTACTGCGTGAAAAATCGCTGCCAAAGCCCTCCAAAATTAGCTGAGAATACCTCCAAGAATTATCCTTGTGCCCCCTTGTAAATCTTTAGCTCCAACTCCAGCTCAAGCCCCCATAACCAACATGCTCCTCTAATGACTGCGCAGGGCCAACCAAACCACTTCTATGCTAGCTCGAGAAGAAGAATTTCAACCTGTATGTAATCCACTAAGCCAACCCTTCAAACCACTGCAAAATTGCTGCTAGGTGCCAAGAGAATATGCCTCTAAATTCCCAGAACCCACGCTATCATGAAGCTCACTCCCCACATGAGTGCTTGGTCCCTTACAACGCCCAACCTGCTCCTCAATAGCTCGAATTTCCTTGTGAAATCCCTTTGAAATAGCTCCAAGAATGTAGCAAAGCTCCCCTAGGGTGGCACTCAAAGTCCACCGAAGTAGGAGTTGAGATCTCCCCTTGGAAATCTCGTGTGCTAAACAACACTTTGCTGACCGAACTAAACAACTTGACCAAACAATGGTTCATATATCAAATGAGCAAAAGATCCCAATTGATGCCCTCACCCTTCTATTTATAATTGCTGCCTTACCTTTCCTTGTGGGTGCCTCCAAATATTTCGACCTCCCTCCACAAAATCGATTTTTCCTCCAAGGGGTGCGTATTTCTTGAGGGGTGGCCCCCACATTCCACCAACTCCACAATTTTTCTCCTTTTTTCTAAAGTGGGGCCTTCTCTTTACCCAAAAGTCAAATATTCCTTTGATTTATCCATTCTCCTCAGTTGTGGGCCAAAATATCCCCCGAATTGCTAAAATTACAAAAACGGAAATTCTTCTTAACATTTTTTTTTTTTTTTTTAAATTTGGGGACATTACATCAGGGATGGTTCTAGCTTTGCTAGACATTTTCAACATACTTTGATGAGGGAAATAGGGCATATACATTTTATTGAAACCTGCTAAATGGCACAAAAGCCTCATGTGATGCAAATAAACTTTAGAGTACCTGCCTTCACAAGTGAAGAAGCGCTGCACAATCTTGAGAGCGTTAGACCTTTTAGGCTTCAACATGTCTTGGGAGACTCTTGCGTTTCAGTCCTAGTCTTGAAAGTCCTTCAAGAAGAAATTTAGGTTCACATTCTGTAATCTTTGCTTTTTAAACCATCTTTCGCCCTTAGTAGGTAAACCCGTGGCCTCTACAATGGATTCCTCGGTGATTGGAAACTATAGGGTTCTAATTCGTGTTGTACTACCATCAAAAGAGTATATAAAGTCATGACACCAACTCAAGTTGTGTCCATTGAGGCACTGGAATACTGATTCCCAACTTGCATTTCGAAACAGAGACAACATTTCAAGATAAACCTCAAAGTACATTCCATCGGGCTCAAAACGTTTCACATGGCTTGATCTCCCCATCTTGCAAATGTTTCTGACATTGCAAATACTTAAACAACCTTGAATTCCCCTGGCCGGACGCTACAAAATGTTATAGAACCGTCCTGCGCACTATAAATAATTTTCTGGCTTTGCTGGAAATTACTGTTTAGGGCAAACTGGGCAATTTTAGGGTTTGAGTTTAAACTTCTTTATTGGGCTTCAAAATGTAGCTAGATGTCACATCAAGGATGAAAAGAGATAAGGCTTTGTGAAAAACCACTTCGGCACTTGAAATGATAGGGTTGGTAGCTCGAAAACCTAAGTTTTAATTTTTTTCGTGAGGGTTACGAAAATATTTTGTAGCGCCAGCTATAGGGTTGCGATGGGCTAATTTCCCTGCAAAAACTTAGGGAAAGCTTAGGGTTAAGTGAAATGACTTGTTTTGACAATTTTTTAATAGACTCTTACATAACCATGACTTTGCATAATGAACTGATAATTATAGCCTTTGGATCTTTAGAAAAAGGTGCAAACCTGATGCTAACAACTTGCCTGCTACCACACCTCCAATCCCAAAAGGTAGTGCATCATGACGATGTCCTTCATCTCAAGCTCTATGACAAGATCCCACTTGCACATCTCTATGAGCTTCTTCTATCCCGTAATAAAGAGGTCATCTACATACAACACCAATATAAGTATATGATCTCCAACAAGTGTGTAATACAAGTTGATATTCGCCTCACTCTTGGTGAAGCCCATACCAAGTAGATGCCCATCAATCCTCGAGTACTATGCTCTTGTGTTGATATTTTGGTGAAGCTAGGACTAGAATAGTTTTTCACAATTGATAACCACTTCTAATGATATTAAAAATCGTTATTTTATTTTCTAATCATCAAGTAGTTATACATGAAAAGCTTCAACCATAAAATTATTCAATTAGAGCAGTAAATAGAGATCACAATAGACAATGAACAGTAGATAAGAGACACCAAGAATTAGGCTCACAACCATGGCAAAACACACAAGGGGAAAACCCAACCAAAGTCTTTCCTTATGAGAGAGATTCTGTTCAACAGTACATCAAAGAATATTTCAACAAATTCAAATATGACCTCAACACTGTCCCTAGTCAAAACCAGTCAACAGGAGAGAGAAAGTCAACTTCTTGTCAACGAAAATAGTATACATAAAGAGGCCAAAATTTGGCCTTGAGGTGACTAAGATGGAAGGCCAAAATTTGGCTCTCAAGTAGCCACAAAATAGTCAACAAGAAACAGTCCAAACCTTTGGTCAAACCACCAGTCCAGTGATGTGGTCAATGTAAGTCAACGTGCCAAATAGATGAGTGAAATCTTAGTCAACAAAAGGCAATGCACTCCTGAAATCTTCGGCCTTCCCAAATGATCAAAACAAAGGTTGAACAGATGCCAGTATGCCCAAAACCAACTCGGTCAATACAACTCCAAGAGAAAAGTCAACGCAGCTCAAACTAGTCTTCCTTTTGATCTTCACACGTTTGGTATCTCACTTCCAATTGTAGATCGAACTTGATGATGGATGGATGATCAAATGAATGCCAACGATGCCCAATATATATGAGTGTGACGTGGGCTAATTAGCCCTAAGTGTGAACATTGCTATTCAACTTTTCAATCTTGATACCTGCTTCAGTCTGTATAGTGTCTTCTTCAACTTGCACACATGTGACTCTCTCCTGTGCACCTCAAATGCATATCACTGTTCACCAC
Organism: Pinus taeda; assembly: GCA_000404065.3. Classification (NCBI taxonomy): domain Eukaryota; kingdom Viridiplantae; phylum Streptophyta; class Pinopsida; order Pinales; family Pinaceae; genus Pinus; species Pinus taeda. Next base: position 265,989 of record APFE030970950.1, on the reverse strand, counting down.
CACCTCAATAACCCCATTTTGGAAGGTTATCTTCACATCCATCTATTGTATCCTCCATCCTATCTCTGAAATACATATAACAACCTCGATGAAAGTGTATTTGGCAATTGAAGTGGATATCTCCTCATAATCTGCTCCCTCCTTTTGCGAGAACCCTCTCGCCATGAACCTAGCCTTGTACTTCTCATTGTTGCCATCTCCAACATGTTTGATCTTGAAGATCCATCTCACACTGACCACTGATCTCCCTTCCGTCCTTGACACAATGTCACACACGATTCTTCACGATGGAGATATCCTCCTCTCCCATGGCGTCTCTACAAACCTGTTGGCCTGCTATCTCCTGATAACTACTAGGCTCAGAGTCAGTGATGTCACTCATGAGCACCATGTAACTAGGAAATTGTCCCGGTAGTATGTTGTCTCTAAACATCCTCCTAAGAGCCTCCACATGCTCCTTAACATCCCTAAGAGTCTTCTTCGGCCATCTTGGTGTCCTCTTGATAGAAGTAGAAAGGGCCTCTTGCTCCTCTTGACGTAAAGAGTCTAAAGGCTAAGTACAGACTAGTGGTGTTGTTTTCCTCTCCTCAATCTCCAGAGGCTGTTGCTCCCGATCATCTGAGACTGCTGGTACTCTATCATGTGATTACCTCAAGGACCTGAGCTCCTCAAATCTCACATCCCTTCTCATTGCAATCTTTCCTTGCGATGGGATGTACACCCTTTATGCTTGGAAGTCTCACTGTAACCACCAAAAATGGCCTTCAATCTTGAGGGCCCCAACTTTGTGCTCTTCTTTGATGGTACATTGATATAGACTAGACACTTGAAGATACAAAAATGCTCCTCCTTCGGTTTCACTCCTGTCAACACCTCCTCAAGAGTCTTATCCTCCAAGAACTTGTGAGGACTCTTGTTCTGAATATCGATTATTGTATTGCATAGTTTTGCCATAGAAACATAAGTAGATACTGATCATGAATCACGACTTTAGCAGCCCCAATGATGGGCCTACTTTTCCTTTCAACAACTCCATTTTGCTGCAGGTTGTAAGGAATTGTTAACTCTTTCTTGATGCGTGCTTCCTTGCAAAAGTAATTGAACTCATTGAAGGTATACTCACCCCCATTGTTCGATCTAAGGAATATGACCTTCTTTCTTGTCTGGTTCTCCGCGCAAGCTTTAAACTCCCGAAACCGACTGAAGACCTCATCCTTGCCCTTTATGAAGTAGATCCACGACCTCTTGGAGCAATCATCTATAAACGTAACATAATAGTTGTACCCAGTCAAGGACCCCACTGACATAGGACCACACACATCTGAATGCGCTAGATCTAACATTCCTTTGGACTTGGAATCACTTCTTGGGAAAACAATCTCGACAAACTTGCCCAAAGCACACCCTTTGCAAACACCCTATTGCTCTACATTGAACTCAAGAAGACTAGTGACAATCTCTCGTAACTTAGGTAAAACCTTGTGATGCAAATGTGTGTGCCATAACTTGCACAAGTTGTCACTGTCATGAACCAATGCTTGTACTAGCTAACCCCTCAACATATATAGGTTCCCTTCTGCCCTTCTAATCATTCAGCTTGTGCTTGAATTTGAATGTCTCAACCTGAAAAATACTTGTCCATGTTTGAAGAACACCTTATATCCCTTGTTCTCCTTTGCTGAGACATGCTAGAATGTTCACCTCTACTGTACAGTGTACACTTAGGATTGTTGTCATGCTCCACATGTATCTTTGAGTTTGTCTCTAAAATAATGGTGAACAAATCACATGATCCCTTCATGTGACGAGAAGCATCACTATCCATGAACCATGTACCCTTGGAAATGGTGCCAGAAAGGCAAGATACAAGTGAGAATTCCTTGTCAAATTTGTTGGCAAATTCGATCACCTTTGTATCTGCTGAAGCTACTACCTGTGTCTTCTCCTTGCTTTTCTTCTTGTTTGGACATTGACCTGCAGAGTTGCCAAACTTGTGACATGCAAAGCACTTGACTTTGCTTATGTCCTTCTTTTCTCCAGCTCTTGAGGTAGTCTTCCTCCATCGCTCTTTGTCCCCTTCCCTTTCCTTGCTAGATTGGCAAGGGCAAGGTTCTCATCATCACCCTTAGATTGGCTCCTGTGAAGGGACTCCTCTTGAATCTCCTCCGCTATGAAGTCATCACATAACCTCTCCCTTTATGTAGATTCTCACAAGCTATGATCCCTTTGATGATGAATGCCCATGGCTTGGAAAATCCAGTCAGGGATATTAAGTTTTTCTCCCCAACTGTAGCCAACTTGTCTTGGACATGTCTGATCTTGGTGAGATACGTAGTGACTGTATTTGACTTGGACATCTTGGTATCTCTCAGCTTCTCCTTCAACACCACTATTTTGTTTGCATTGTTGCTTTGATATAGCTTGGTCGAAGTGTCCCGCATTTCTCTAGCCGATTTCTTCATTGAGAGATAACGGATCACATGATCCTTTACCCATCTAGGATAATTCTTAGATTTCACATATTTTTGGTTAAAAATAGCTAGTTCTGCATCATTATTAGGAGTGAGAGTGCTACTTGCAAACTCACAAACCCCATTCTCCATTAGCACTAATGCTCAATGTTGCATTAATCGTTATTGGGATAATATCAGCGCGAGGAAAAAAAGGGAAAAATCGTAATTATCGGGAAAAAATCGTTTGGTACAAAAATATTCATTTTTAATTTTTTTTTTAATATCTAAACCATCTACAACATAAAATAAATACATTAACACATAAATATGATAAAAGAACTAATATATAAGATGTTTAATATCATTTCTAATGCTAAAATCACACATAACATTGAATCATGTCCTGAATAGTAAGTCTGGACTCCTGAGTCCCAACTCAGCCTCAAAATATGAACAAAAAATATAATAATGTATCTCATCATGTCATAATGTCATATACAATAAAATGAAGAAAATAACTAAAGTCTAATCCTATTGATTTCCTCTACCCCTCTTGCGAGAAAATGCCACAACTTTCCCTTTCCCTCTAGATGTAGATGCTGGTGCCCATGCTGGTGGAGATGGCAGTGGAGTCTGTTGTGCTCTAGAAGCTGAAAAACTAGAAGTAGGAGCTATAGGAGGTAGACCACGTCCTCTACTGGTGGCAGTGGTAGCCCGGGCAGGTGGTGTCACCTCCTCCTCCTGTTCCTCCTCCTCCCCCTCCACTCCATCCTGCACTAACCAATCATCAACAAACTCCATTAGATGCCTCTCGGCCTCAACCCTCCATGCAGCAGTGGTGTTAATCCCATCCAGTGAGATGGCATCCACATCAGGTGTTCTCTCAAGTTGCCTCACCCACAATCGAAGATTGTAGTAGACGTAGACCATGTCATTAAGTCGCTGGGACTCCAACCTGTACAAAGATCATGAAATAATTATTAATAACTAATAATTATAAAAAAAATATTGTTTAATGAATTCAAAAATTTATTTGGAAATTTGCAATATTTTAAATGTTTAAGTGTTAACCTGTTGCGCTTCTTGTTGTGTATTTTTTCAAATACACTCCAGTTGCGCTCACATCTTGAGGAGCTACGTGTTTGGCTGAGGATGCGAATGGCAAGCTTTTGCAGAAGGGGTACCTTGCCACCATACGTTTTCCACCATGCATCTACAAAAAAATTACAAATAAAATTTTGAATAAACATAAGAAAAAAATGGAATTTGAAGAGACAATGAAATTTGAAACAAAGTTACAAACTAAAAACTACCTGGCATTTTAATTGTTCTATCAGTGACAACCATCTCAAAGCCAAATGTGCCACTTGCCATCCTATATGTCTCAATCTGTTTAGAGATCTCTATACGTTGTTGTGGAGATCGCACCATCTTCTGGACACAGGATAAGAATCCATCCATGATCTCAGCATCAAAATCAAACTCACATGCGTAAGAAAATGTAGGGTTCAGAAAAAGCCCAACAGCATGAATGGGACAATGGAGTGTGTTGTTCCATTGCTCATCAATCACTCCCCATAGGAGGAGTTGTCTCTGAAACCTATCATCTCCCTTACCATCATAGGAGGCCTGAATGGCTTCTTTGGCTCTGTCCATGGCCTCATACAAATAGCCCATTGCGGGCTTCTCACCATCAACCAACCAAAGAACCTTTACCAAAGGTTCAGTAACGACGCACACCTCCTGCACTCCCGCCCATAAGTCTTCTTGGTATGAAACTAGTCTGCATACGACCGCTCTCTCTGGTTCGCGACTCATTGGCAAAGCACACCACTCCTCTGAAAGAAACATTTTCTTCACATCCCACATAGAATTCAAGAGGGATTGAAAAGATATGAAACTGGTGGCAAACCGTGTAATGGTGGGGCACACCAACTCTTTGTTGTTGGTGAATCTTCTCATCAAGCTAAGCACAGATGTATGGTTATTATAAATTTTGTAATGCTTTTGGATGAATCAACAATATCTTTGACAAAGGGAATTTTCCCTATGTCCTCCAACATCAAATCAATACATTGTGTAGTTCAAGGTGTCCAAAATAAAGTAGGATTCCTGTCCATAAGCATCCTGCCAGCAGCAACATAATTTGCAGCATTGTTCGTTATGACTTGGACAACATTTTTTGCACCCACCTCCAAAATAAACACATCTAGCAAATCACATAAAGTTCTTGCATCTTTGATTTGTGTAGATGCATCAACAGATTTCATAAATATAGCCCCCTTGGGACAACTAACCAAGAAGTTTATAAGGGTTCTCCCCTTTTGGTCAGCCATCTGATATAACAGTACATCTTGTTTGTGTCCATGATGCCCTAAAATCCTCCAATCTTTGGGTGAAGTCATGCTTTTCATTTTGAAGAATCTGGCCTCTGAAATCATGATAAGAAGGGATTTTGTACCCTGGGCCAACACTTGCAATAGCATCAACAGCAGGTTGGAAAAATGGATTATTTCTTACAATGCTGAAAGGAATATGACTCCAGAGGAGAAATTTTGCCAGCAACTTGTCAGTGTGTTCTTTCTCAGTTCTTTTTAGCATTGAACTGATAGATGGCTGTGAACCAGGTGTGGTTCGAGGAACAAAAAATGATGTGGCAGCTACCGGATTGGTTGATGCTGCAGTAGAACCAGTGTCACTTGCTTTAGCTGACCTTTTTAGTTGCCTTTTGATTTCTTCTTTGGCCTCTCTACTCTGCTCTAAATTTTCCAATGCTTTCATGGCTCTTTGGATGAGTTCAGGATTTGTATTTGAACAAGGCCCCACATCTTTTCCAGGGATTTGTGCAAGGTGATACTTTAACCTGTACACCCCCCGGATTTGTGCAAGGTGATACTTCAACCTGTACACCCCCCCGGACATAGGGTGGCCACACAACTTGCAAGTCAAGTTTAGTCTATCATTCGGAGCATTAGGTTCACCATATTCTAAAAAAGGATCCAATTTCCTTGGCATGTTTGTTTTTGAACTTTGAAGTTGCAAACTTGAATGGTGTTTCGGTGAAGTTGTAAACCTATGGGAAAATAAGGATTACAATTTAGTATTTACAAAATTACAAGTTACAAATTTACAATTTAGTATTTTAATTTTTAATTTTTACATTGTACAATGAAAAGCCAAGTTACCCAACTAAAACCAACCATTCCAAAGTTCAAACCCAAGTTACCCAACCAAATGGCAAAAACAATGAAAAAACATAAACAATGTTTAAAAACAATGAAAAAAAAATTGGTTCCCATAGTATACCAAGTTACCCAACCAAAAACAATGAAGAAATACAAAAACAATCTTTAAAAACAATGAAAACGAAAAAAAAAATTGGTGCCCATACTAAGTTACCCAACAAAAAACAATGAAAAAATACAAAAACAATGTTTTTAAACAATGAAAAAAAAAAAATTGATCCACATACCGTTTCTATGGAGAAATCAGTCTCCTCTTGATTTTCTCCTCTAAGCACTTGAATCAGCTTCAAACCCTCTCCAGCAATGTCTCCCAGCTCTCCTCTGCCCTCCACGCGCCACTGTGCAAATGATTTCATAAAAAAACCAAAAAAAAACATTATAAAACCTCACTGCCGCGAAGCCCCGCGATAAATTCGAATTTATCACGATAATTCCATAAAAAACGCACAAAAAAAAAACCCACGATAAATTCGAATAAAAATCGCGATATTTTCGTTTTTATTGAAAAACTCGCGATAAAACGATAAAATCGCGATTTTATCACGATTTTCATAACACTGCTAATGCTATCCTCTCCCTTTAGGGACTGTAGTTGGATGCCCCTCCAACTGGTCTTCATATCTTAAATCTGTTGCAACCATCCTTGCAAACCTTGGAATCAAATATTAAAACCCTAGATAGTAGAAACTATACGGCTGGAAAAAAAATAATTTGCTGTTGTAAACCCTTGTGGCAATCTGATCTTCCCCTCAGAGTTTCTAGTGCTTTGATGCCATGTTAACTTTTAATACCAGGTCTGATTTATTTTTCTCACAATTATATTATACCCAAAATTATTTTTGTTGAAATAAAATTCTAAAAAATGCTGGAAAATAAATACACTGTTATTTTTAACTTTCATAATTAAATTGCAGTGGCAACAAAATAGGAAATTCAACCACAAGAAGAAATATGCTGAAAAATACAACACATTTGAACCTGGAAAACAATTGGCTGGATTTTCAACCTCTAGAGAAATTCAGCCTCTGAAAATTCAGCTGTCCTGGAAAATAACTCTGCCCTGGCAAATTTCGACCTCCACTTGCCATAAATTGACCTCCGCCTGTACAGCCTGCACACTGGGAAAATCTTGGTCGCTTCCTCCATGCGAACCTGGCTGGAAATTCAGACTCCTCCCAAGTCTCGGCCTGCACAGAACTCTTGGCCTCTATCGCGCAAGTTTCGACATTTCTCTCTTAAAAGTGGGCCTTCACCAATCTCTCTTCCAGAAAGCCCTTACTACACACCTTTTCCTTCTCTTTAGTCAGCAGGCCTCTCATTTCTTGAGAAAATTGCTTTCTCAATCATAGTGTGTCTTGCGCCTCTCCTTTAGGCTTATTTTCTAATTTCATCTTGAGATAAATCCCTAACACCTAATCTTCAAACTCACAAAGTGATTAATTCCTAACCCACTTAGATCAATGATAGAGATTAGATCTAAGTCACTTAAATGATTAAATTATTTATCCTTAGAAATTTAGCCCTATAGCTAATGCTAATCAATTAAATTAATTAATGTGCTTTTCCTAAGTTAGGAAAGAAATCATATTAATCACTTACTCCTCTCAAGCAAGCACCTAAAGAAGCAATTTGACATCTTCTGCAGGCTAGACACTGAGCCTATATAGAAGAACCTGTCCAAGCTAATAGCATCAACAGAGAGCTGTTCGCGGAAATTTCTAAAGCAAGGAAGATTTTGAGAGGAGAGATGTATAAGGAAGCTTCTAGAGGAAGTATAGCGAGATATGTGCAATACATAAGAATACACAATAAAATACAATAGCCCTTGTGAGTGTGTCTCAACAACAAAATAATAATGATATAAACTAAATAAGTGCAAGGCATTCTTTCCAAGAAATTGGACTTGATGAACATAAAAAGTGGATTTAGTGTGCTATCTAAATTCAAACTATCCAATTTAGTCCCCAAGGTGCAATTTAAGTGCTGCATAATAACCACTTTTGAAAGGTGGGTCTCTATTATTGGCTTTGTTCCAAGCCTGTGGGCTACTTCTATAAAAGAATGGTTCTATGGGTTAGCTGTCACTTACGAGTTGTTGATTGGGAAACCATGTAAACATTCCAGATGGCAAGAACTTTGGCATAGATGAAATGTACTGAAGGGTTTTCTCAAATCTTACAATAGCATGTTTTACTTTTTCAGAAACCTAATTATTTTGCAAGCAACAATCAAATCAATTTTATGCAATTTCATATGTGTCGAGTTTGGAATATTTACTGTTTATGATTGCAAATCTAAATCCTATTTGTAGTGTTGGTTTAGAAGAAAACACAGGTCTGATTGCTTTTGTATGTCATTTCTAATTTTGATATTTTATGTTATGCAAGACTTGGAAAGTGAAAAGATTCTCAGAAAAAAGAATGCACAAGGAAGTCCTCAGAGGCTAGGTCCTGCTGGTCTTGCATTACACTATGCAAATATTGTCAACCAAATTGATAGTCTTGTAAGTATCCACATCTCTTTTCTGAGTTTCTTTTATGCCTTGGAGAACTATGTTCATTCATGATCCAAATTTGTGACATTCAGCAGCTTTACCCTTTTTGTTATATGGAAGACAGTTTTGGTTCTTTTGCTAGTGTTCTTCATATATGATCCGGAAAAGAGTACAACACTAAGCAGTGGCAATATGCTTATGAAGCATTCTTCTTAAAAGGCATTCATGGTTTTAGTAGAGCTAAAATTTGAAGGCTAAATGACAGTCGTATTGGATTGTGTATGTCAAAATACTGGTTCTTGTATGCTGATTTTGCTTCCTTTTATTATATGGCACTTAATTGGGATTTATGATCTCAAGATTTACTTTGAGAAGACTTTTTCTGTCTCTTATATTACAATACACAAGTCTTTTAGGTTCACATGGCAGTGTGCTTTGATATGTTTTGAATGTGGTTTGGACTCTGGAGATTTCTCTTCTTCGTCATTTGATTGACAAAGAGGTTGCTATCACAATTTATTTCTAGTTTGATGACTGACGTTATTCTGACATGTGCAGGTTTCTCGTCCAAGTTCTGTTCCTCCCAACACCAGAGATACACTCTATCGAGGGTTGCCTCTAAGTATAAAGTCAGCTTTACGGTCCAAGCTTCAATCATATCCTGTGGAGGAGGAGGCAAGTAACTTTGTTTTCAATTTTTAGGGAAATTCTTGTCCTATGTTAGTCAGATTCTCGAGTTATTTACAGCAGAATTTGTGTGAACAAATAATGTTCAATGTCATAACCTGTTCTTGTCATTGAAAATTTGTACATGTTAAAATATTATGTAGTTTATAGGAGTTGGGTTGATACGGATGTCTTTATTTAAGTTGTCATTACGATACATGGCTCTATGGCTTGGGTGATTTTTTCATTTCCTTGAGTGGAAAATTATGGTGGTCTTGTTGATGATTATAGCTCGAATAGGTGCTTCTGCATACGCTAGGTGTCAAACATGCAAAAGTTGCCCAATGCCTCTCTAGGTACTTGTTTAATTTATTAAGTGACTTTTATGATTCTTTCCCAAGTCTAACTTAGGAAAAACATATTGATAAACTAATTAATTAATGTTGGCTATTGGGCTATTGTAAAGAAAAGTGAATTATTCACTTTAATGAATTAGATCTAATCTCTACCGTTGATCTCAAGTGAGTCTTAAGATATAATCCTAGCCATCCATCACATAGGAAATTAGGGTTAGGGATTTAGCTCAATGAGAAATCATAAAAGAAAGCCTAAGGAGAGGAGGAAAACACATTGAACATTGATAAAGTTATTTCTGATGCGGAGAGTGAGAGACTTAAGGCTAGGGAGAAGGAAACGTTCTAACAATAAATTTCGGACAAAACTTGAGAAGGCTGAGATCTTGGAGGGCTGAATTTGCAGGGAGGCAAAAACTCATCTTGGAGAATTGGGAAAGGGTCCATACAGGTCACAGCTTAGGTGGGGCTGAAGCCTGAGATATTTTTCCAGCGCGTGGGCCATATAGGGATAAAAGAGAGGAGGCCGAAATTCAAATTGCAGATGGGAGAAGCCGATTTTTCCAGGGGGCCAAGATTTCTAGGGTCTGATTTTGCTGTATAAATTCTCTATTTCTTTATTGGCCATTTTCCCTTTAAGGGAGCCCTTATTTGTTCTGAGTAATAAAAGTGAAGAGTAAATTGGAGGGTTTGAAATTTTTGCTTTGTGATTGCTTTTCTACTTGTCCTTCTGCCACATTTTTATTGTTAATAACCAATGTATTTATATTTAACAATTCACAAAATTAATTCATTGGGTTAAATAATTTATGGCTATAAAATATTGTTGGAATTTGGAAATATTAAATCAGTTTCGATATTAGGGAAATTAACATGGTATCAGAGCTCTAAACACTGAAAGAGTGGAAGATTGATTTGGAGGTTAGAAGGATGGTTGCAACGGGACTCAGATTAGGTTGGGAGTGCAGTGGATAGGAAACGCACCTCAGGGTGCGGCTTCAGCTTGGGATTAGGAATGATTTTATGGTTTAGCAGGAAGCAGACTTTGGTGGCACTCAATTCAACAAAGATCGAGTATATCACAATGAGTTTGGTGATTTGTGAGGCCATTTGGCTTCGCAAGATGCTCATAGGGTTATTTGGTCTTGAGTTGGATCCCACTATGACTCACTATGATAATCATAGTTGCACTAAACTCTCGAAGAATCTGGTGTTTCATGACAGGTCCAAGCATATATAGAGATCGAATATTACTTCATCAGAGATAGGGTCTAGAGGGGTGCAATGAAGCTTCAGTTCTTCTCCATAGATGAGCAGGTTGTAGATATTCTCACCAAGCCCCTTGTGAAGGGGAAGTTTTTCTTCTACAGAGAAAAGATGAGGGTGTTGCAGAATACCTTCCTTGCTAGGAGGGAGTGTTGGTGATTATAGCTTGGATAGGGGATTTTGCATAGGTTTGGTCTCAAGCAGGTAGAAAAGCATGTAGAAGTTGTCCAATGTCTCTCTATCTACTTGCTTAATTTGTTAAGTACACGACTTTTATGGTTCTTTCCCAAGTCTAGCATAGGAAAATTGAATTGATTAACTAATTATACTTAATGTTGCCTATTGGGCTAAGGCTTTGTAAAGAAAAGTGAATTATTTACTTTAGTGAATTAGATCTAATCTCTATAGTTGATCTCAAGTGAGGTTTAGGATTTAATCTAAAAGTGAATTAGATCTAATCTCTATAGTTGATCTCAAGTGAGGTTTATGATTTAATCTTAGCCATCCATCACTTAGGAGATTAGGGTTAGGGATTGAGCTCAATGAGTAATTATAAAAGAAAGCCTAAGGCAAGGGGGAAGGCACATTGAACGTTGAGAGAGTGATTTTCCCAAGTGGAGAGTGAGAGACCAAGTTTAAGGATAAGGAAACATTGCAGCAGGAAATTTTGGAGGAAATTTCAGGAGGCTGAGATCCTGGAGGGCCGATTTGCAAGGGGGCCAAAAATCATCTTGGAAGCTTGCATAGATGGCAGAGGTCAAAACCTAGGTGGGGCAGAGATGTTCTTCCAGTGCGTGGGCCATACAGGGCTAGGAGAGAGGAGGTCAAATTGCGGATTGGAGAAGATTTTTCAGGGATAGAAATGAAGAGCAAATTGGAGGGTTTGAAATTTCTGTTGTGTGATTGATTTTCTGCGGATGCTTTTGCTGCATTTTTATTATTAAAATACCAGTGTATTTTAAATCAGCAATTCAGAAAATTAATTTACTGAGTTAAATGATTTCTGGGTATGAAACATTGCTGGGAATATCAAATCAGATCTGCTATTAGGGAAATTAACAGGTCTAACTTCAGAGGCCCTCTATTAAAGTCATAGTAGCCATATTCTGCACAAAAAGGAAAATGACAGACCCATAAACAGGTTGAAAATTGTTCAAAGAAAAAAGGGTAAAATATGATGTTTAGTTCTGAAATGGAGGCCTACTTCCATTGACAATAAAGGATGGACTAGAGATGGAGCCAGTTCTCGAAATCGGACTGCCAAATTATAGCTTTCCACTAACTTGGTGCCCTGATTTCCAAAGGAGCTATGACTAATAATTTTGATAAAATTTGGGTTCCATGACCAACATTGTCCAGATGCCCAAGAAAAGGTTCCATTTATATCGTAGTCAGAAAGACATTTATGCAACACTTCTATGATCAGACACTTATTTTTGATGATGTGATGACAACATTGAATCTGATAGGTGTTTTTTACTGGTAGTACCTTGTTTGAGACGGCTCACATCTAGTACACATCTTTGTAGCCAAAATGACATGTTTCGCAGCCATTTCGATACGGAAAGTTGTAAAGGTATGGAAACAATTTGGAAACCCTAGGGAATGTTTACTAGACTTTTCCTGTACGGAAATACCTAGGAAACATTTTGCCAGCAATTGAGGTACAGAATGGTCATTTCTCCACTATTTTATTTTGGTATAAATTATATCACACTAAGTAGACAACAATGCATATTCAGAAAGTAAATATTATATCAAGATGACGTGGGCCTGTTTTAAAATTATGAAACCATTGCACTTAATGAGAAAAAATTTGTACCTCATTGATAAATTTTCTATAACATATTCCACGTTCCAAATGATTAACGATGTGAAGGCTGGTGATTGGAAATCTGTGTTTTGATGGAAGCACCAAAGCAACCTGGAGAAACTTGCTGATGTTTATAAAAGGAATTAATAAGTGGTTAGAGTCTTCAATTCCTCTAGTGTTTTTGTGATGCTGCCCCATCTTGATCATGGCTGTACTGTCTTTTGATGATGACCCCTTATCATTATTAATAAACTTCAATCTGTATGCTTTGCTATCTTGAGATACACGCTATAGCCACATGTCATTCACCACTGAAGCTCTGATATGGGCATTGACAGACATGCTTCCTAGTCTCTCTGTAACTTTTTTAACAATATGTTTAACATAAATATGTTCTAAAGTGGCAAAGAGATTAATTAATTCTCTGCTCTCTTGAATCACAGAGTTCAAATTCCAATTATGCTCCAGTTGGTCATTACTGAGTTTTATAATTTCATTTATTGAGATTGAATCTCCTTCCAAAATCCTGTGTCATATATGTAGAGTTGAGGCTATTTTAAATCCTTCCTTCTTTGCATTTTCCTCCACAAAATTATTAGAAGCTTCTCCTTAGTTTCTGCTAAAATAACATCGGCTTTCCCTGGCATGTTTTTAAATTTTTAGTAATATTTGTAAGTGTTGGTTGGTCGCACAACTCGTCACCTGAAAAACAAGAAATAGTTCACACTAGTTTCCATACTGTTTTTCAGTATTTGGTACCCTTTTATCTATGTCACATGGTTCAGGTTCGAGTTCAAGTTAAGAAATGTTT